>SKCR01010863.1:0-94199 GCA_019454045.1 Zanthoxylum bungeanum | reverse complement strand
AGTGTTAGACACTCTAAGTCTTTGCATGGTTTGTATCATATTTATATTATTATTTAATATAATTATGACATAAATATAAATTGATTTTTGAGACAAAAATCAAAGACTTCTCTCCCTCTCTAATTACCGAAACTGTCACAGTTTTGGCTCTCCAATTTTCAGGTTTTGTAGCAAAAGGCTTGAAGAATTTGTGTTTGTTTGGAACATATAAAACACATCTTTGGCTAGCACCAACAAGGGGTCATACAAGGTGTTATGGGAAACTCATCTTAGAGCTTGGAAGGATCAACTTAAGCTTGGAGCTTCTCTTTACTGCTTGGCCGAATTCCCCACTGCACAAGGGAGCAATTTTCGCTTCATCCATTGCATCCACATTTGGTTTTTGTGAGTATTGTTTCCGCCATTACTTCAATCTAGTTCATTCTTATATATATCTTGCTTGTTTTTGATCTTGGGATATGGTTATTAGATTTCCAACATTGTTCTCTTGTGAGTTATATAAGTACTATACTTTGGTTTCCATAGGACAACCTACAAATAGACACTTATCCAATTTGGGTTCTAGTTTGGTATCATCCAAACATTCAGTGTATGGCCATCATTCCCAAATATTCAGGAATAAGAAACTCGGTTTCTTTCCTGTTCATATCTAATATGAAGTTTTTCTAACAGATTTTTATGGAACCTTATTCAAAATAGGTATTGCACTATTTAATGCGTATCCTTATAAGGAAATTGGTTAGCTCAGAGCGACTCATTATAAACCTTACCATGTCCAACAAAGTTCGATTTCTCTGTTCGGACACACCGTCAAATTGAGGTGTCCTGGGAGGAGTCCACTGTGAAAGAATACCATACTCTTTCAAGTAAACTTGAAACTCATATCTTTAAGTATTTTACACTATGGTCCAACCGTAATGTTTTTAATACTTTTACTAATTTGTTTTCTACTTCTTGTCGAAACTCTAAAAGTTTTTGACTTGTGTTTCATAAGATACACATAACTGTAATGCAATGCCACATCTGTAAAGGTTACGAAGTATTCAAATCCACCACTAGCCTAGCTAGACATGGGCCCACGCACGTCACTATGAACTAAGGGTAACAGATCGGTGGCACTTGCACTTTTACCAAGTAAAAGGTGTTTTAGGCACTTTGCCTAATAAACTATATTCGTAGACATCATTTGAATTAGCATCAAATCCATCCTAGTATCTACTCTTCAAAAGTGTGGATATACGAGTCTTGTTTAATGTGTCCCAGACAATAATGCTAGTTTTAAGTCTCAGCAGATTTATTCAGTTTGAGCTTTTATTTGTCATATTATATGTTTGAGATTCATTTATATTCTAAATATAAATGATGTTATTCACAACTAATGTGCTTATCTCAATATCATCTTTATAAACAAAACACATAGTGTTTTAGAATATAAAGGTATACCCGCAACGGGTTAAACTAGATACAAAGATAATGTTCATAGTCAAACTAGATACATTATAACAGTTTCCTAATTTAAGTACATGCCCAAATGGGAGTTCCAAAACTTAGGTTTCTACGGCTAAAACAACGACTCTCGTCCCGTTTCAAAATCATAGGTCGATCTCAACTGAGGCCAGTCTACTGCTAATCAGCAGATCCCGCACATCAGTTCATATATTTATGTACCACATCCAGTATCAAAATCCAATTTTAAACTAGTAGTGGATATATTTATAACAAATATACCAGAAGTCGGAGCCTTGTCCGTCTTCACTTCCTTAATGTCTGCCTTGTCCATACGGTAGTCACGCTTCCAGTGACCCCGTTTGTCACAGTTTAGGCAGACATTTTGGGATATGTCATTTGTCTTCCCAGAAGACTGTGATGATTTAACCTTACCATTTTCTTCACACCCCCAGAAGCCTTCGGCCAAACCTTGACCTTCTGGAATGTCGAAATAAGATGCGCATTGCGTTTCTTGCCCTTTTGTAAGCTCTGGCTTTGTCTCCTTGAGCATAGCCATTAACTCTCTAAGAGTTTTCTTGTTGCAATTAGTACTTCTAAGATCTAAGAATAGATCTATGAAGATCCTTCAATTTCAATATCATACTGTAAGGATCTAATCCTTAGTTCTGACGAAGAAATTAAGGAGTCATTACGGCAAGCATAATGGATTGAGCATTAAAGTTATCATCACCATGAGTCTTCCAAAGCTCATGCTCCACTATTTACTCAACTCCGGGATTAGGCCCGAGATGTCACTCTATCAAATAAAGTAACTTCTTGGCTCCCAGGACTATCCTGAGGTTCTATTCCCAATTTGAAAATTGAAGCCGCTTAAAGACATTTTTCACCCAGGATTATGTTTTAAACGCTAATATTTCCGTTATCTTGATTCAAATAGTCCAACTATCCAATCAATGATTTCGGGTACAATCGAAGATAATGATTTCTATAGTCTAACTATATAATCAACTACTATTTGATTGGTTAATTCAAATATATTGATTACTATAATCCAATTATATAATCAACTATAAATGAAGTAGTTTGAATACAGTAAACTGTCTTATTAAAATAACATTTGAATATTAGTACAACTAATATATATAAATTTTTAATGACGAAAAAGAAATGAGCGTGTATTGGCAAGTATTTAAACGAAATTGCAAATTTAATACTTGTCTCCCACTATTTTTCGGGGAGCCTCTAACCCTCTGTGGAGTACTCGGTAAACCTAGTTTCCTAGTGGGATAGGATCCCGTTAAATAACACACAACCTTGACTTTGGCCAACAAATTTTATGAAACTTAACTAGGTAGATCTCTAAGATCAATTGGATCCCATCCAATTCCTAGATTCAGTAGGTGGACCTCCAAGTCCTAAACATATATCCAATATATGACAATATATCCAATATATTACCTAACCTCTTTCCTCTGAATCAACTAAATGAAACCAGCTAAATGTGATCCATTGACAGTGGGAAAGCTTCGTAATCGAGGCCGATGAACAAGAAGTGACCTTGACTTTGGCCAACAAATCACAACTAGCCCAAGGCGTATGATATGGAACAAAGCCTTCATGATTCAAACACATCCCCGATGGACAAAGGTCTTGACTTTGGCAAACAAACCAATGCCAATCTTAGATCTTGAGAGAGAATCACTCAATGGAAGGAAAAACGCTTAATATAAAGTGAGGGTTTTTTTCGCGATTTGTAAACCAATTTATTATCTTTAATTAGGTCTCATCATACACCCTTAAGCATGCATTCTAAAAGAATAATAAGGCGCGAATATAAAATAATAATTATATTCGGATGGATATACAACAAACTTTGTTCCTAGAACAAATCTCTCACTTTCCTCTCTCCCGCTAGCACTATTCATACTTCTACCCAATTACATAATACTTCTAAAGAAACCTCATTAACATTGAGGGGAATTGGTGAGAAGAGAAATACAATGAGATAAGGAGATAATAGGCTGGACACGCAAGTCCAATTTAATAAATTCTAAATTTATTACAATTATTTCCAAAATTGCCCTCACCCATAAAATATTCATCTGATGTACATTATTCATACATACATCCAAGTATTCACACAAAGCATGTTATCAATCAATCTAATCCAGTTAATTAATCTTTGATTAGTGACCATCAAATGTTCAAACAACGATTTGATTTGAGCGAGTCCAACTAGTTTAAGAATAAATACTCAAAGTAAGTATTCTTGAATTATATCGAACTATAATTTTAAATCCAATTTAAATTGTATCCAATATTAATTAATATTTAATTCCAAATTAAATAATTACACTTTCAATAAGGCCTTTTAGACTTGGATTCCAAATCCAATCTTTATGGTCTCAAAGGCCCAATTAGTATCCAATACTATTCAATTAAAGTCCATTGGGCTTTCAATTAATTCTTAAGGCATGGGCTTTGGCAATTATGGGTCAAACCCAAGATGCCAAGGCCCAATTATGAATCACCATATGCCAAAAATCAATTTAGGCCCATTAGGCCCAATTATCATATTTGGTCTTCATGGAAATGGTTTTAGGCCTAATTGGATCCAACCAATTATCCTAAACCAAACTTGGCCCAACGAAGCCCATTAAGCCCAAATACAATAAATTAAATTAACTCATTATTCCAAATTACAAATTAATTCAATTCAATTGTAATTTCAATAATTAATTAATTAATCTAATGCTTCCAAAATACTAATTAATTCAATTAATCATGCTATACATTTTCAATCATATCTAACACAAATTTAAGCAAAATCAATCTATTCCAACATGCTCCATGCACGGCAATCATCATGAAATAATATTCAATTCCGATTTCAATTTAATTAAACAAACAATTAATATTCATTTCATGCAATTAACATATCCAATTGTTAAATTTTCAAAAAATCACCATGAATACACCTAGGGTAATAATCGGCCATGTCCAAGGAATTAGGGATTTTTTATCTAATCAATTATTCTCAATTCCATTAATGCACAAATCCAATTCAACATTATACAAACATAACCCAACAATCAATTTAGGTATTTCATGCTCCAATCACAAAAATCCCAAATTAAAGTTATAACCCTAGATTTTCAAATCAAACTTAGATCGCTCTGATACCATTGTTAGTGTTCCTAGAACATGCCAAGATCATCTAATAGTGATTTGTGTGTGAATAAATCAAAGGGAGTTACAGAATACTCATATTGATCGGATTTAGGATTTCAAAAATTCATTCTTTATTGGATGTGTTGTAAGCTTCGGAGCTTGAAATCGAGTTTCATACTCTCTGGTGAGTTTCCCTATCACCTTCTGTTGACTCCTTATAAGTGCTAGCTTGGAACAAATTGAAAGAAAAATTTTCTCCTCCAATGAGTAAAGTTTCAGCCATCATGAAAGAGATAAGGAGATGAATAGTTCTTCAAGTTCTAAACTTGTTACCAAAACATGTAAAAGTGTGTTGACTTAAGTGGTTGTGTTGGGAAAAAATCTAATTAATACTTGCCAACCACTTATATTACAAAAAAGTGACTTTTGATGTAAGTCATGGGTCTCACCCATTAAATTCAAATTTTGGTTGGCACAGACAACACGACTTTGGGCCCGGTTTCGTTTAATCCGATTAAAGGAATTTTACATCGCGACATAATTAAATCTAATTTAATTATTTAATAATGCCTAGCAAAATTATTACGAAAGTCGCTTACAAATAATTCTAAATTAATTCCAATTAATATATCTAATATATTATTTTAGCCCAATTAGATAAATTAAATAGTAAAATCCAATTTCACTATTAAATTTACTTTGCCGATTAATTCCAAATTAATCACGTTCTCACTTCTCGATGAATTAATCCCAGATAAATTCTCGACGCCATTAATCCCAGATTAATTCTTTCTCTGTTAATTAATCCCAGATTAATTTATTGCCGTAATTAATCCCAGATTAATTTTCAGTTCGAGTCAAAACTCATCGGTAAATCTTTGGGACGCAACCCCAAGAGATCCCTGGATATGTTGGCAGTAAATACGGTCATCAGACTATCCGAATATGTGCGTACCTGGTACCACGTTCTTACCGATTTACAAGACATGGTTGGCATCTAGCAAAGCATCGTGCCTACCCAATTCTCCAAAAATATTCTTTAAAAGAGTATGTAATCTTTGTCAGGCGTAGCATACGTAGTATTGGGTATTACGAACCAGTATCGAATGTCAAATGCTAGGCCTGGGGCTGGAATTGTGTCTGCCCCGTACGAAACATATATCAGATCTCTGGTAACTAGTCTCTATAATCGGATAATTATGACCTTGTCATATTATGCCGATAGCTACAGCATATAAGAGTACCAGTTCCGTATCCAGCGTGATCATCATCTCCATATGACTGAAGTGATACTTCCATCTTGACATCACATCCAATACACTACGATTCTCAGTATACCCAGAAGAGGCGTACATAGAACCTGTTAAAGTCTCAGACGACAAAAACCAAAGTGTACTGATTGTCGCAAGTATTAGCGATGCAAGTCTCAGGTTAAGACCAAATACACCTACCATGATACGGATTCCCATAGACACATAGTCATACTACCAATGAGATTCTGAGGGGTCTATCCAGAGCAAAGCTTTTTCCGTACTATTGGTAAAAAGAACCTCATATTACACTTGCATGAGTATCCAATACCCAGATATATGAGAACTATGCCGTTACGCTTCCATAACATGCACAAGTGTAATACTAGCCTATTCCGCATTATCGATGTCCAGTCTCGATAATGTTGGTTTTCTATAAGGTCCCAAGGTCAAACAAGACATGAAATATGTGTGAACACATCAACGGAGGTAGCGGAATACTCACATTGATCGGTAGAGTTGATTTGGAGACGATTCAAGCCCAAAAAACGCACTGCCTTTCACGCCCACTGCATGCAGTCCACTGCCCTGCAAAACAGAAAATTGGGTGAAGAAACGGAGCTCCAATCTTCGTCGGATGGATCCCGTCTCATGGGGGAACCTCCCTACCACCTTCGCAAGACTCGTAGTGTGCTAGCACTTGCGGCTTTCACCATGAAAACCCAACTCTTGCTTCCCTTTGTTCACGCCATTTCTGGTTCCAAACCAGTGAATAATTTCTTCATTTGGCGTGAGAGAAGAGAGAAATTTGAGAGAGAAGAATTTGTTATTAAGTTAATAAAATGATTTAACAAAATCAATTTATATTTATGCCAATAATTATTAAATTAATAATAAATTTATGACACAACACATGCAATAGCTTAGAGTGTCAAACACTCAATTTCCATGCAATAACATTGAGTGCAATGTACACAATCTCCATGCAAAGCATTGAGTGTCAAATAAGCATAACATGACATGTGTCATGTGGGCCCCACACGTTTCCAAATGAAAGTGGGCCCACGTGCACTCACGCGTTCGGGTTCGATATTTCCGAAATACCGAGCTTACGTCGCGACGTTAATTCAATCGAATTTAAATAAATAATTACGCCTGGCGAAATTATTATTTACGTCGCTAACGAATTAATCTGAATTAACTCGTTTGCCCGAATTAAATCTAATTTAATTCCGCGTCGAAATCTAATTTCATTTAATATATCGAATATATTAATTCATCGATTAATCCAAATTAATCGTTCTCTCTCTTTAGACGATATTTTATCCCGGATAAAATATCTCCGTTATTAATCCTAGATTAATTTTCTCTCTCTTCTATTATAATCCCAGATTATTCAAGAGTGCGAGTTGTGCGTCATCGGTGGATTATCGGGAAGCGACCCATGAGATCCCCGGATAATCTGGCAGTAAATACGGTCGTCGGAGTATCCGAATCACGTACGTACCAAGTACTACGTTCTACCGATTTACGAGACAAGGTCGACTCCTAGCAAAGCACCAAGTCTTCCCAGGTTCTCCGGACATATTCATCAAAGAATATCTAGATCTATATCAAGCGTAGTATACAGTTGTATTGTGCATATTGGCCCAGTATCGGATAATCACGTGCTAGGGCTGGGGCTGGATAAGTGTCTGCCCCGTCCGAAACACATATCGGATGTCTGGTAACTAGTCTCTATAATCGGATATTCATGACCTGGTCATAATATCACGATTGGATGCGCATCACTAAAAGAGCACTAATACCGTATCCTCCTGCGTGACATCATCTCCATTATGACTGGAGTGACACTTCCGTCTTGACATCACATCCAATACACTACGATTCCTGATAAACCCAGAAGAGGTGAACACAGAACCAGTTAAGATCCCCCACCACCAAAACCAAAGTTTACCGATTGTCGTAAGTATTAGCGATGTAAGTCTCAGGTTAAGACTATACACACCTACCTTGATTTCGGCCTCCCATAGACACCTAGTCATAATACCAATGGGATTCCGAAGGGTCTATCCAGAGCGAAGCTGTTTCCCGTACCATCGGTGAAACACGACCTCCTATCGCACTTGCACAAGTATCCAATACTTATATATATGAGAACTATGGCTGTTGTGCCCTCACAACGCGCACAAGTGCAATACTAGCCTATTCCGCATTATCGATGTCCAGTCTCGATAATACTACGGCTAGGGATATTTAATGATTAATCCTTCGCGGACTGATACTGTCTCATATCATCTCAATCCAGGAACTAATCATAGGGACCCTCTGTTCATTTATATATCTAAGGTGATCTAATCACAAACGACGAGAGTGCAATTTCCTTGTTACATAGTTAATTTGCTACAACACACACAATGATCTGTGCAAATAGTGACGCTATGGGTCATTTTGTCCAACAATCTCCCACTTGGCACATTGCGAGTCACTCAAGTGTCCTACACCGAACTATGTACGGTTCGCTCAAATTGCTGAGGAAAGGTTTTCGTCAGCGGATTTGTTCGATTATCGTTTGACGCGATTTATACGATCATCACATCGCCACGATGTATGATCCGAACGAATCAGATGATGTAGAAGTATATATCTGGATCGTCGATGAGACCTTTAATTCCTTAGCCTGTGCTGACGCCTAGCTCAGCAGCTAACAGAACTATATCTAATCTAATTAGATTTACTTTCGACCCAAAGACTTCTATTGCTGCTGCCTCAGCTGCAGCAATAATCCGCATTTGTTGTTTATTCGGCAACAGTTATCTTGCTTGGAAGATTTCCAGCTCACTGTCCCGGTGTTCAAACTTTATAGTACCGCAGTTTAATTGTTTGGAAATTTGCAGCAGTGATCCCAGTCACTTCAAGTTCTCCTTCTCCATAGTTTAAGATAGCATCTTTAGTTCTCTGAGATACTAACAGATGTTCTTAACTTCAATCCAGTGACTGTCACTTGGATTGACCTGATTGTGACTCCATATGCTTGAAGCGTATGAGACACCAATACAAGTACATTTTAATGTACAATTTCCAGAGAGTGTTAACAACTCCAAATCTATCCCAGTAGATCTTTATTCCTCTAATAAAGGTTGTTATCTCTCAGAATTCTCTACGGAGAATTTCTATTGAAAGCCAAGCTTTCAACAATAGCTTTATGGGAATTTCAATGTCAGTGCGCTCTCTCCACTAACCTCCTTATATACACAAGAATTATTTCGTTTTGAGTCAAATCATAAACCATTATGATTATTTCAAAACAACAGTTCCAAGAACCTTATGCTTGCATCAATCCAAACATGGATCGAATAACCCGCAAACCTTGTTTGCAGTTATACAAAATCGTCAGGATGTTGTAAACATCCTCCAAAAGGTTTCCTTTTCAGGAAAGCGATTTTGATTTGTAACTGACATATTTCATAAATGAAATATACAGTTATCAACAAGCATCTTCAAAATGGATTTACCATGGCAACATGTAAAAGGTTGAACCGTTATTAACATAATGTTGATAACGATACCTTTCCGTCAAAACCTTGGTTTGCACGTTGGTATGTTGCCTTCCATGTATGTCTTCCTTGAAGACGTTTTAATGTACCATAGGCACAACGCCTTGTGGTACACAACTAGTATCCAAACATAGTTGTTATACATGGAATCCATTTCGGACTCATGGCACTTTGCCATACACAGGGAGTCGATACCTCGTATCACTTCCTCGTAATGTAGTCGGATGGTACACCACCATAAGATTGACATCTTTATGAGGTTAGATCAGAAACCCATACCCTAGGTTGTTTTCTGACTCTATCCGATCTACTAGTTTCTTGTGTATTTGAAGATTATGGTATAGATTCATCATAGATGAACTATTTGTGTTCCATTAAGGACTTCGTGCCTTGAACAGTATTACTCCGATTTTCATCGAGTATCACTATCCTCCCACTGACCACTGCATATCGGTATTCCTCTCAGGAAAACCGCATGGTGAGCAACAATTACATTGTTCTCTCAAGTGGGATTTATAAGTACTATACTTAAGGTTTCCCTTAGGATAACTTATATTGGCACTTATCCAATTTGGGTCCTTAGTTTGGTATCATCCAAACGCTTATGCCTGGCATACCCAAATTATCAGGAATGAGAAACCTCGTTTCTTCCCTGTTCATATCCTATATGATATCTGTCAAACAGATTTATATGGAACCTTATTCTAAATAAGTTTTGCACTGTTAAGACATATCCTGTTGAAGGTAATAGTAGCTCAGAGCGACTCGTGATAAACCTTATCATGTCCAACAAAATTCGGTTTTAGTTCAGACATACCGTCTAACTGACGTGTCTCGAGAGGAGTCCTCATCTGAAAGAATACCATACTCTTTCATGTAGGTATGAAACTTACTGCTTAAGTATTTTCCATTACGGTTTTACCGTGGCGGAATAATACTATAGCCGATCTGTTTGTCTATTTCGTGTCGAAACTCTAAAAGTTTCCGATTTGTGTTCTTCAAAAGAAACACATAACCACAACGTGATGTCACATCCGTTAAGGTCACGAAATATTCATGTTCACATCTAGCCTAGCTAGATATGGGCCCACTTACTTCACCATGAATAGGGCTAACAGATCGGTGGCCGTTTTACTATTACCAAGTAAATAGTATTTTAGGTATTTAACCTAATAAACTAGATTCGTAGACCTTATTTGAATAGTCAAATCAGTCCTAGTACCCACTCTATAAAAGTGTGGATATACGAGTCTTGTTTAATTGTGTCCCAGACAACAATGCCACAAATAAGTCTATTGATCAAATCAATTTGAGCTATTATTTGTCATTTTATATGTTTGAGATTTTTATTTATATTCAAAATATAAATTCTGTTATTTACCTCCAATGTATTTATCTCAGTATCATCTTTATATTTGAACACTTTAGTGTTCTAGAATATAAAGGTTTTATCCGCAATGGATTAAACACTGATATAGAGATAATGTCTCTAGTTAAACTAGTTACATTATAACATTTCCTAATTTAAGTACATACCCAAAGGGCATTACCTAAACTTAGGTATCTACGGTTGAAACAGCGACTTTCGTCCCGTTTCCAATTCGCAGAGAATCTCGGCTTGAAGCCAGTATCCAGCTCACAGCGGATTCTGAACGTCAATACATATATGTATTATGTACCACACTAAGTATTTAAAATCCAATTTCAATACTAGTAGTAACATAACTTTGACAATATTTTTTAAAGTTAGAGCCTCGCCCTATCTTTAATTCCTTCGTGTCTTCCATATCCAAATGGTAGTCGCTACGGGATATGTCAATCATCCTTTTCAATATTTCACAACCTTTGGCCAGCCTTGGGTTTTAGAATATCGAAATGATGTGCACCTTGTGCTACATGCCCAATTGCAAACTTTGACTTCTTCTTCTCCACTAGAATGGTCAATTAATTGCAACTTTAATACTTTTAAATCTAAAATAGATTTATTATAAGTATATTAATTAAGCACTAAAGTCATCATCACATAAATCTTCCAAAGACTTTATGCTCTACTATTTGCTTAATAATGGGCTTAGTCATAATAAGTTATTTTATCAAATAAATTAACCTATTATTAATTCCCAATTGAAAATTAAATCATTTAAAACATTTAATCCAATGATTATATATTTTAAATATTCAACTTTTCAATTCTTTCTTGATTTCAATTCCAACTATTTAATCAATTTAATAAGGTACTATTTATTATAATGATTACAATAATCCAATTATTTAATCAACTATAATTTTAATATTGATTACTATAATCCAATTATAAAATCAACTATATATTTGAATAAGTTTGTATATAGTCCACCTATATATATTTTTTAAAAACAACAAAACATAATATTAGTCCGACTAATACTTTTGATTAATATGACGAGTAAAATATAAATGAGCGTGTTTAGCGAGTAATTGAACGAATGTTGCAAATTCAATACTTGCCTCCCACTATTTTTCTTCGAGCCTCTAACCCTCTGTGGAGTACTCGGGAAACCGCGTTTCCTAGTGGGCTAGGATCCTATTAAATAACATACAACTTGACTTTGGCCAACAATCTGTATGCTATTTAACTAGGTAGATCTCACAGATCAATTGGATCCAATCCAATTCCTAGATCCGGTTAGTGGACATCCAAGTCCTAACATATTACTTATGCCAATGTATCTATACATTTTCCTATCCTTATCCTCCGAATCATCTAGGCCTTGGCTTTGGCACACAAACCTAATGTTCCAGTTAAGCGGGACCCATTGACAAGGAAAGTTTCGTAATCAATGTATTTGGACAAGAAGTGATCTTGACTTTGGCCAACAAATCACAACTTGGACTAGACACCGATGTGGAACAAAACTCTCATGATTCAAATACATCCAATTGACAAGGTCTTGACTTTGGCAACAAACCAATGCCAATCGGATCTTGAACAAGAACCCTTCAATGGAGGATAATCGCTTATATAATTGAGGATTTTCGCGTGCAAATTGGCTACCAATTTAATTATCTTTGTTAGGTCTCATCATCATCATACACTTACACATGCATTCTAAATACATAATAAAGCGAGTATGAAATAAAATATAATGATATGCGGATGGATACTTAACACCTTGGATCCTAGATCAAATCTCTCCCTTTCTCACTCAAGCTAGCACTTGTACTACTTCTACCCGTTACACTACACTTCTAAAGAAACCTCATATACATAGAGGGGAATAGGTGAGAAGAGAATACAAAGAGAAAGAAGGTGATAAGGCTGGACACGCAGGTCCAATTTAATAAATCGAATTTATTACAATTTCCAATTCTAAAATTGCCCACCCATCTAATATCCATCCGATATACATTATTCATTCAACACACCATGTATTCACACACACAAGCATGCTATCAATCAATCTAATCAAATTAATTAATCTGATAATTAAGTGATCATCCAATGTTCAAACAACGATTTGATTTTGATCGAGTCAAACTCGTTTTTGCGAATAAGTACTCAAAGTACGAATTCATAATAAATTAAACTACATCATTAAATCAAATTAACATGTGTTAATACTAATTCATTATTCAATTCCAAATTATATTACACTTTATTTAATAACCTTTACGATTTAAATTCCAAATTCATCGCGTCGGGACTCAAAGTCCGATTAACGTCCAACGTCAATTTAATTTAAGTCTAATGGGCTTCAATTAATTTCTTTAGGCATGGGCTTCGGCAACCAAAGCCCAATAGTGGATCACCCAATGCCTTAGAAATCAATTTCGGCCCATTAGGCCCAATTAAACATTAAAGGTTCATTAGTCGCAATTGGGCTTTATGGTTAAGGTTTTGGGCCCAATTGGATCCAATCCCTTGGCCTAAACCAAACTTGATAAATCAAGCCCAATAGCCCCAATTACAACAATTCAAGCCCAAATCCAATTTAAGTCTAAATAATTAAATTACACTAATCCAATTACGCAATTTAATTACCTAAAGAAGTGCATTACATGATTAATCGACTAAATCAATATTTTTTAAAACACCAAATTAGTCCAATTAATCATACTTAATTCTTATTACATGTCAAACACACATATGAAAATCAAACCCATTTACATGCTTTCATGCTCTCGGCCAAGGAGGGATTTTGTGTCCGATTCGGTTTTCGATCCAATCGAACCTACAATCGACATTAAATCACCATCCGATTGATTTCATATCATATGCATCCAATGTCACAAAATCAAAACACCAAGACATTAGGCATTACACAAACATTCGGCAACTCAAAGATTTTGGGTTTTTGTCCACTTCGAAATCCAATCCAATTCGATTCAAATTAACGTCAACCTAATCGATTCTAACTCATCAAATGAATCAAAATCAAAAAATCCAAGATCCAAAAAATCAATTGACATTCGGCCAATATGAAATATTGGGGAAATAATTCCAAATCATTTTTTTCATCAAATTAGTCCAACCAAAATGAATTTAAACATGTTATAAGCATACTCAAACATTCAATTCATTCAAATCATGCTTAACAAACATTTACCCAAATTTTAGCCCTACAAATTTCATGCTTGCAACTTTAGCTCATATGATGCCATTGTTGGTTTTCTATAAGGTCCCAAGGTCAAACAGACATGAATTATGTGTGAACACATCAACGGAGGTAGCGGAAAACTCACATTGATCGGTAGAGTTGATTTGGAGACGATTCAAGCCCAAAAACGCACTGCCTTTCACGCCCACTGCTTGCAGTCCACTGCCCTGCAAAACAGAAAATTGGGTGAAGAAACGGAGCTCCCAATCTTCGTCGGATGGATCCCGTCTCATGGGGGAACCTCCCTACCACCTTCGCAAGACTCGTAGTGTGCTAGCACTTGCGTTTTCAACCATGAAAACCCACCCTTGCTTCCCTTTGTTCACTCTATTTCTGGTTCCAACCAGTGAAGAATTTCTTCATTTGGGCGTGAGAGAAGAGAGAAATTTGAGAGAGAAGAAGTTGTTATTAAGTTAATAAAATGATTTACCAAAATCAATTTATATTTATGCCATAATTTATTAAATTAATAATAAATTTATGACACAACACATGCAATAGCTTAGAGTGTCAAACACTCAATTTCCATGCAATAACATTGAGTGCAATGTACACAATCTCCATGCAAATCATTAGAGTGTCAAATAAGCATAACATGACATGTGTCATGTGGGCCCCACACGTTTCCAAATGAAAGTGGGCCCACGTGCACTCACGCGTTCGGGTTCGATATTTCCGAAATACGAGCTTACGTCGCGACGTTAATTCAAATCGAATTTAAATAAATAATTACGCCTCTGGCGAATTATTATTTACGTCGCTAACGAATTAATTCTGAATTAACTCGTTTGCCCGAATTAAATCTAATTTTAATTCCGCGTCGAAATCTAATTTCATTTAATATATCGAATATATTAATTCATCGATTAATCCCAATTAATCGTTCTCTCTCTTTAGACGATATTTTATCCCGGATAAAATATCGCCGTTATTAATCCTAGATTAATTTTCTCTCTCTTCTATTATAATCCCAGATTATTCAGAGTGCGAGTTGTGCGTCATCGGTGGATTATCGGGAAGCGACCCATGAGATCCCCGGATAATCTGGCAGTAAATACGGTCGTCGGAGTATCCGAATCACGTACGTACCAAGTACTACGTTCTACCCGATTTACGAGACAAGGTCGACTCCTAGCAAAGCACCAAGTCTTCCCAGGTTCTCCGGATATTCATCAAAGAATATCTAGATCTATATCAAGCGTAGTATACAGTTGTATTGTGCATATTGGCCCAGTATCGGATAATCACGTGCTAGGGCTGGGGCTGGATAAGTGTCTGCCCCGTCGAAACACATATCGGATGTCTGGTAACTAGTCTCTATAATCGGATATTCATGACCTGGTCATATATCCCGATTGGATGCGCATCACTAAAAGAGCACTAATACCGTATCCTGCGTGACATCATCTCCATTATGACTGAGTGACACTTCTGTCTTAACATCACATCCAATACACTACGATTCCTGATAACCCAGAAGAGGTGAACACAGAGAGCAGTTAAGATCCCCACCAACCAAAACCAAAGTTTACCGATTGTCGTAAGTATTAGCGATGTAAGTCTCAGGTTAAGACTATACACACCTACCTTGATTTCGGCCTCCCATAGACACCTAGTCATAATACCAATGGGATTCCGAAGGGTCTATCCAGAGCGAAGCTGTTTCCCGTACCATCGGTGAAACACGACCTCCTATCGCACTTGCACAAGTATCCAATACTTATATATATGAGAACTATGTTGTTGTGCCCTCACAACGCGCACAAGTGCAATACTAGCCTATTCCGCATATCGATGTCCAGTCTCGATAATACTACGGCTAGGGATATTTAATGATTAATCCTTCGCGGACTGATACTGTCTCATATCATCTCAATCCAGGAACTAATCATAGGGACCTCTGTTCATTTATATATCTAAGGTGATCTAATCACAACGACGAGAGTGCAATTTCCTTGTTACATAGTTAATTTGCTACAACAACACAATGATCTGTGCAAATAGTGACGCTATGGGTCATTTTGTCCAACAGATAATACTACGACTAGGGATATTTAATGATTAAACCTTAGTGGATTAATATTATCTCATATCCTATTAATCTGGTACTAATCATATGGACTTTTATCATTTATATATCTAGGTAATCTAATTACAAATGATAAAAGAGCAATTTCCTTTGTAACGTAGTTAATTTATACAACAACACCATGTTATGTACAATAGTGATGATATGGGTCATAATTATCCAATAAGGGAAACCAAAGGATATTTGTTCTACAACCCACAAGAGAACAAGGTATTTGTTGCTCTATATACGGTTTTCCTCAAAAATGAATTCCTAAATGCAGTGGTGAGTGGGAGAAAATTGCAACTCGATGAAAATCGATGTGATACTATTCCTGGCACTAATTCCCAAATGGAACACCAACAATTAATCAGGGATGAGACTGTACCACAATCTTCTGATACACAATAACCACTTAGATCAGAGAGAGTCTGAAAACAACCTAAAAGGTATGGGTTTCTGATCTCACCTAATGTGGATATTAATCTTATTGAGGAATATGAACCGGCTACGTACGAAAGGGTATCGTCAATGACATGGTGTCAATTACGACGAAACTTGTTCACTTGTTGCCATGATAAATCCATTCGGATATGCTTGCTATTGCTGCATATTGTTATTATGAAATATGGCAGATGGACGTCAAAACCGCTTTCCTTAACGGAAACCTTTTTAGGATGTTTATATGCAACAGTCTGATGGTTTTATCATACAAAAACATGCAAACAAGGTTTGCAAGTTAAATCGATCCATTTATGGATTGAAGCAATCATCGCGTTCTTGGAACCAACGTTTTGATGAGATCATAAAAGAATATGATTTTGTTAAAAATGAATATGATCCTTATGTAGATAAGAAGGTTAGTGGGAGTGCAATGACATTCGTTGTCCTTTACATTGATGATGTAATGCTTATTGCAATGACATTCCCATGCCACAATCGGTGAAAGCTTGGCTTTCATTAAAATTCTCCATGAAAGATCTGAGATTATCAGCTTTTATTCTGGGAAAAATGATCTACCGGGATAGATCTAGAAAACTGTCTGGACTCTCCCAGAGCTCGTACATTGACAAAGTGTTGAAGAGATTCAACATGGATCAGTCTAAGAGGGGACTGCTGCCAGTGTCACATGGCGTCTCTCTATCTAAGGACATGTGTCCTAAAACTCAAGAAGAGAGATATAACATGAGTCAGATGCCATTCGCATCTACATTCAGATCGATCATGTATGCCATGATATATGCGCGACCTGATGTCTCGTATACTTTGAGCATGTGCAGTCGCTATCAGGCCGATCTAGGTGATGGTCACTGGGTTGCGGTTAAGAACATCCTTAAGTATCTTAGATAAACTAATGATGCTTTCTTAGTCTATGGAGACGGAGAACTTGAGGTGACTGGGTTCACCGATGCAAGTTTCCAAACCGATAAAGACGACTCTAAGTCACAATCAGGGTACATATTTTATTTGAACAACGGAGCAGTGAGCTGGAAATCCTCCAAGCAAAAGACAGTTGCCGATTCAACAACAGAAGCAGAATATATTGTTGTAGCTGAAGCAGCAAAAGAGACAGTTTGGATCTGTAAATTCCTAATTGGATTAGGAGTAGTTCCGTTAGCAGCTGAACATGTTCCTCTGTATTGTGACAATAACAGGGCTATAGCGCAGGCTAAGGAACCGCGGTCTCATCAACGATCCTAGCATATACTTCGACGATTTCATCTAATTTATGAGATCATACATCGTGGCGATGTGAAGATCGAAAAGATCGCCTCAGAAGACAACATTGCAGATCCGCTGACGAAAGTTATCTCTCAGCAAAAGTTTGAGCGACATGTACATAGTTCAGGTCTTAGATACTTGAGTGATTGGCTATGAGCCAAGTGGGAGATTATTGGACAATTATGACCCATATCATCACTATTTGTAAAAGACATTGTGGTTTTTGTACAAATTAACTATGTGACAAAGGAAATTGCTATTTTATCATTTTGTAATTAGATTACTTGAATATATATAAATGATAAAAATGCTTATGATTAGTTCCGGATTAATAAGATATGAGACAGTATCAATCCACAAATGGTTTAATCATTAAATATCCATAGTCGTAGTATTATCGAGACTGGACATCGACAATGCGGAATAGACTAGTATTGCACTTATACGCATTATGGAAGCGTAACGACATAGTTCTCATATATTTGGGCATTGGATACTCATGCAAGTGCAATAAGAGGTTCTGTTTGCCGATGGTACGAAAATAGCTTCGCTCTGGATAGACCCCTCGGAACCACATTGGTATTATGACTATGTGTCTATGGGAATCCGAATAAAGGTAGGTGTATTTGGTATTAAAATGAGACTTGCATCGCTAATACTTGCGACAATCAGTACGCTTTGGTTTTGGTCGTCCGGGGCTTTAACAGGTTCCGTGTACGCCTCTTATTGGTTTACTGAGAGTCGTAGTGTATTGGGTGTGATGTCAAGATGGAAGTATCACTTCAGTCATATGGAGATGATGATCAAGCAGGGATACAGAACTGGTACTCTTAAATGCTACAGTTATCGGGATAGAATGACAAGGTCATGATTATCCAATTATAGAGACTAGTTGCTAGTGATCCGATATATACTTCATACGGGGCATACACAATTCCAGACCCAGGCCTAGCATGTGACATCCGATACTGGATCGTAATGCGCAATACTTAGTATTCTACGCTTGATAAAGATTATGTATTCCTAAAAAGAATTTTTCTGGAGAATTAGGTAGACACGGTGCTTTGCTAGAAGCCAACCATGTTTTGTAAATCGGTAAGAACATGGTACTAGGTACGCACGTATTCGGATAGTCCGATAACCGTATTTACTGCCAACATATCCAGGGATCTCATTGGTCGCTTCCCAAAGATTCACCGATAACGTTTGACTCGAACATAATTAATCTAGGATTAATTATAAGAGAGAGAAAATTAATCTGGGATTAATTATGGCAAGAATTTATCTGGGATAAAATTCGGATAGAAGAGAGAGAACAATTAATTTGGAATTAATTGATTAAATAATATATTGGATATATTAATTGAAATTAGATTTCAATTCGGAATTAAAATTGGATTTTGATTCGGGAAAACAAATTAATTTAGAATTAATTCGTAAGCGACTTTAATAATAATTTTGCAAGGCATAATTATTTAATTAAATTATATTTAATTATATCGCAACGGTAAATTCATTTAATTCAGAATTAACGAACCCGGGCCCGAGCGAAATTGCGTGTTGGATTGTTCCACTTAAATTTGGAATTTAAAAGTGTTGGGACCCACTTGAATTACATCAACAAGTTTGACTAGTGATGGAAGTTGTTATGGTTCAGTGAAAGTTTGGATTACTTTTTCAACACACAATCCAAACCAACACACTTCTCTTGAATTCACTTGCAAGAATTTCTCTATGAAGGAACTGGGAGAATCTTCATATGTCTTAGGCATCAAACTCTATAGAGATAGAGAAATGAATCTTATTGGGTTATCCCAGTAATGATCGGAAATTTCAACTACCATTACCCCGTGGTACGAGTATTACATAATATAAATCATGTCTGGACACGTATACCCTCATGAATTAACTTTGGTGAACAGTCGGCTAAACCTTCAAAAATTCTGATATTAGATGGTACAAAGTTCTACTTTGGCTAAACCTTCGATTCTTATGAATTTTATATTTTTTAAAAGATGAGATCGAGACCTACAACTTCCGCGTTGAACATTTTTACAAATTCAGATCAGAAATAGGTCAAAAACACAAGTAAAAAATCTAGTTGAATAGTGTTATGGACCTATCTAGAAAAATCTCAAACTTTCTCAACTATTTTACACTTTTTTTCATTGATCCAAATTTTAAACAAGCACTAGTATAAAAATGGGAATTACTATTCAATATTTCACAAATTAGAAAATAAGAAGAAAAAGCAAAAAAAACGTAGAGGAAGAGGAAGATAGAAAGAAAAAGAAGAAGAAAGAAGAAGGAAGAATAAGAAGCAAAGGAATGAACCAAATCTCCAAGAGTTAAGAAGAAGATTGGCAACAATTAGGGCTTAGAGAATGAATGAAATCAAGAAGAATAAGGTAAGGAAACTTGACTCAAAACTTGGTTTGTTGGATTTTGAAAACATGATGATAGAATTGAGATGTTGGCATGATAATGATTGCATATTGGTGATTGATAAGTAAAGAAAGTGAGTGTTGAAATTAAGTACCCAAATTTTGAAAGTTTTAAAGGTTTATTTAAAGCAATGATAATGAGATTAAAAGAATTGTTTGAAGTTGATAACTTGATGTAGAACATGTGAATTTAAAGTTCATTAGATTAGTTTGTGCAAAAATCTTGTTATAGAAGTGTTTGTGGTGCTTTTGGGGCAAGATAGGCTTTTGAAAACAAGCCTGGAATTTTGGAAAACAGTCGGGCGTCGCGACAGCCAAGGGCTCGTATCGCGACATGCGCTGGGGATTTTTACAGAATTCACTTCTGCTTTGTTCATATCGCGAACCGCAAAGACTTGCGTCGCGACACGAACTAGAAAATTTTATGCATACATTTCTAGAATGTGCGCGTCGCGACGTGCATGAATTTGCTTCTCGGCGCGAAGGCATAATTTCCCCAAATTTTTTTTTCTCATCTCAATTTCACCTTAGAGTGTTACAGGCAAACCTAAGGGTCTCGTATCAACCCGTATAAATACATTACATCGTGGTGTACATATGTTATGGATGGAAATGATGGCAAGCATTTAAATAGATAAATTTAGCCTGATTCTATAATATGTTTCTCAGTCTATTTTCTAATCTAGTTTATTAATTATAGATCATTGCAGGAACCCAAATTTCATTCGGTACAGTAAATTATGCCAACCAAATTCTAAACCAATGAGTGGACACTTTCTAGTTGATTTTTCTTTTCTATTGTTTTACGTAAATACTTATGTTTTCACACATAAGACGTTAGACAGATTTATTTCTAGTTGTTTTAAAGAAAAAGTATGCTTCAGAAAGACTTGATTTAAAAAGCATGAGTTTTGTGATTTTTCGAGGTATGAGGTGTTAGAGATTTGCTCTATACCCAGCTTGTGGATGGGCTATATGTACATGTATTTGTAATATTTTCATTAATTAATAAAATGGAAATCTTTATTATATGTGTCTTACATAACTTATATGAATCATCAACACTGTAATAAAGCCCTTGGAGTAATAAGACGATGGCTTCCACGCTTTATGAGAATCATTACTATTAAATGTTCATAGTCATAGTTTTGTGAATAATTTGGGCGTTCACAAAGTGGAGAGACTAGCATGATGATATGATGCACCCTTAAGTGGGGTAGCCGATCTCATAGGCTACTAACGGAGATCCGTCCGCTTGGTATATCACATGGATGCATGAGTTGCTCGTGTCCATCGAACTGACCACCGAAAGTTTTCATATAGAGTGTTTATCCCATGTGTCTGTGAGAAATTTCATGTATCGATTATATGACTAGTCCTTAGACTTGAGGTCTTTACAATCTTATGTATGGATCAAATAACTTTGACATTCTCCTTCACCGGTTAAAAAGATCCGGTCATAAGGGTATGATTGGGTCATTTGTTGAAACACATGAAGTTTGTAAAGATACAACAGAGAATCGCCACTCTCTCGGATGATATTTTCTTATAAGTGTAATATTCCAGTTCGCGGGTTGATATGTGTGATCAGTGCTTGAGACTGTGGCCACAGCGGAAGAATCATGTGAGATTCTTATGCTAACATGATTCATGAAACTATCAACATCATATCTTTGACCATATGGGTAGACACTTTCCGTACCCTAGGTCAATAGGTGGGGATAGAGTGAGGCGATGGACCGTATCATATGTAAATCGTATACAGAATGGGTATATATATATTTCCTTCTCGTTTGGGGGCATTGGCATGTTGCTAGATGTCAACCTTGGTCATTGAAATCGAACGACCATTTGATCGGAGGATAATTTATGTTCGATTAAATTATCATGATTCATTTCATGTCCAACTTGAGGGGAACCCAAAAGGTCACACACAACAAAGTCGAAATCAATGGTTAACAGTTCACAGTACAAATATAACAGCATATACGATTGTTGTATTAATTGTTCAAAAATGGTTCGATGTGTTTAATTATTGAACAATTTTTTTATGAGGTTCCATAGGGGCACTTTGGGAATTGGAAAAAAAAATTACTATTCATGTGAATAGTAATGTGAATAGTAAAATCTTTTTTTATTATTTGTTTTGAATTCCAATTCGGCCCAAACTCTTATTAGGGTTTTATAATATCATTAAACCACTAAATTAAGATCCAATGGCTAAGATTAAATTAGCTTTTATCCCACATCAGATTCTTAATTAATTTTGTTGTCTTTGGAGCACTATATAAACCCAAAGAATTCTTCACAAATTTTTACACCAAAACCTTTCATATCTTGGGTTTATATAAATGAGCAACTCTAAAGTTTAAGAGTAAGCCACTGATTTTGAGGATCCTTAAGTCTAATTGACTAGAGGAACCTCGAGTTAAAAGTTTTGAGGTATTTGCCTAGGCTAGCACCAAGGGCAAAATACCGGTGCACTCAAGGCGTAGTCTTGCCGTTGAGTTTTTGCTTTGGTGTGTGCATCTTTGGAGGCCACACACTTGGGTTGCTCTTTGGAACGTGGAAGAGCTTGCTGAGTTCGAGAAAAGCTTGTAGATTGGAGGGAGGACTGGAGGAGTCTTCGATTCAGTAAGTCTTTTTCTTTCTTTATTTTAATTAGAGTTCTTATGATACTTAGCATGTTTAGGTTTATGTTCTTTGCATGTTTTATAAGTTTTATGCTTAGAATATATAGTAATATGCCTAGACTTGTAGAGTAATCAAAACAAATGGGTTTGGGCAAAGGGAAAGCGGCATAATAATTTTACAATGTTGAAAAGTAAATGCGGTAAAATAAATACTGAAAAGTAAAATAAAATAAAATGCTAAGGTAAAATGATCTACTTTTACTACTACTAATCTATATATCTCCCTTAATATAATATATTAACTTGTGATGATATTACCAACCAGCCATATAGGCGGTAACCTGATTAAGTCAAATTAAGTCAGACCAGCCATATAGGTGGTATCAAAATTTGTCCATAAACCTACCATATATGCAATAAGAAAGTTTAATTACTAACCGACCAATCTTGCGGTATCCTTGCTTATTCAGGTTTAAACCAGTTTAAAATGAATTACCTCAAATCACTATAATGATTTCGCCTTTGCCATTTTCTACATTCTATAAGCATTTGCCAAGCCTTAGCCTTCTAGAATATTGAAGTAAGATGCGTCTTGCGCTACTTGCCTTATTGCAAACTTTGGCTTTGGTCTCCTTGAGAATAGTCATTAACTCTCCAAGAGTTTTTTATTGCAATTTAATATTTCTAAGATCTAAGAATAGATCTATGAAGATCCTTCAATTTCTTCATCATACTTTAAAGATCTAATCCTTAGTTCTGATTAGGAAATTAAGGAGTCATTATGGCAAGCATAATGGATTAAGCACTAAAGTTATCATCACATGAATCTTCCAAAGATCATGCTCTACTATTTCCTTAACTTCGGGCTTAGGCCTAAGATGTTATTTTATCAAATATAGTAACTTCTTAGCTTCAGGACTATCCTGAAATTTATTGCCAATTTGAAAATTAAAGTCGTTTAAACACATTTTCCCTAGGATAATGTTTTAAACATTAATCTTTCATTTTAATCTTGATTCTAATAGTCCAACTATTTAATCAACGATTTCAGGTACAATTTAATGTAATGATTACTATAGTCTAACTATATAACTTATTACAATTTTATTGGTTAAAATCAAATATATATTGATTACTATAATCCAATTATATAATCATTATACATGATTAGTAAAATCCAAATAAATTGATTACTATAATCCAATTATATAATCAAATATAAATGAGAGGTAAAATTCAAATATATTGATTACTATAATCCAATTATATAATCAAATATAAATGAAGTAGTTTGAATACAGTCCAACTGTTTAATTAAAACAATAATAAATATTAGTCCAACTAATATATAAATTATTTGACGAATGATATTTGATTGAGCGTGTATGGCAAGTAACTAAACGAATATTGCAAATCTAATACTTGCCTCCCACTATTTTTCGGCGAGCTTCTGACCCTTTGTTGAGTACTCGGGAAACCTTGTTTCCTAATGGGCTAGGATCCCTTTAAATAACATACAATCTTGACTTTGGCCAACAAATTGTATGATACTTAACTAGGTAGATCTCTAAGATCAATTGGATCTCATCCAATTCCTAGATCCGGTAGGTGGACATCCAAGTCCGAAACATATATACAATATATATGCCAATATATCAAATATATTTTCCTAACCTTTTTCCTCTGAATCAACTAAGCCTTGGCTTTGGCACAACAAACTTAATGATCCCAGTTAAGCGGAACCCATTGACATGGAAAGCTTCGTAATCAATGTCGATGGACAAGAATTGATCTTGACTTTGGCCAACAAATCACAACTTGGACAAGACACCAATATAGAACAAAACTCTCATGATTCAAACACATCTGCAATTGACAAAGGTCTTGACTTTGGCCAACAAACCAATGCCAACTTTGGATCTTGAGTAAGAATCACTCAACGGAAGGAAAAACGCTTAATATTGTTTGAGGGTTTTTCGCGTGCAAATTGGCAACCAATTTATTATCTTTGATTAGGTCTCATCATCATACATCCTTAAACATGCATTCTAAATACATAATAAAGCGAGTATAAATAAATAAATTAATAATGATATACGGATGGATATGTCACAAATTGTTCCTAAAACAAATCACTCCATTTCCTCTCCCCGGCTAGAACTATTCTAACTTCTACCCAATTACAAAATACAATAAAGAAACCTCATTTACATTGAGGGGAATAGGTGAGAAGAGAAATACAATGAGAGAGGAGATAAAAGGCTGGACACGTAGGTCCAATTTAAAAAATTCTAAACTTATTACAACAATTTCCAAAACTGCCTTTGCCCTTCTAATATCCATCTCATATACATTATTCATACAACACATTCATGTATTCCAACAAATCATGTTATTCAATCAATCTAATCCAATTAATAAATCTTTGAATTAATGATCATACAATGTTCAAACAACGATTTGATTTGCGCGAGTCAAACTCGTTTAAGAATAAATACTCAAAGTAAGTATTCTTGAATTATATTGAACTACAACTTTAAATACAATTTATTTGTATTCAATACTAATTCCAATTTAATTCCAAATTAAATATACACTTACTTATAATCCTTAAAGACTTGGATTCCAAATCAAATCTTAATGGGTCTCAAATGCCCAATAACATCCAATGTCATTTCAATTAAAGTCCAATGGGCTTTTAATTGATTCTTAAGGCATGGGCTGTGGCCATAATGGATCAAACCCAAAATTCCAAGGCCCAATAGGAATCACCCTATTGCCAACAAATCAATTTAGGCCCATTAGGCCCAATTAAATTCTTTAAAGGGCCAAGTGATGTATTTGGACTTTATGGAATTGGTTTTGGGCCCAATTGGATCCAATCCAAAAGTCCAAAACCAAACTTAGTCAAACCAAGCCCATTAAGCCCAAATACACACTTTTAGCCCAATTCATAATTAAAGGCTTATTAACATAATTACAATACTCCAAATATCACAATTACTTTAATTAAAGTGTATTAGCCATGATTAATTAATTAAACTCAATATTTTCAAAAAACCAATTAACTTAATTAATCATGCTTAATCCATCAATTCATGCTCAACACAAATTGAAGCCAAAACACATCATTTCATGCTGAACACAAATTGAATCCAAAATTCATAATTTCATGCTCAACATGCTCTTTGATTTTAACATAAACTTTATTGACTTTGATTCTAATCCAATCAAACCAACAATAAACATTTAAACATGCATTTAAACACATCATTTCATGTTACAAAAATCAAAAAACAGCCCAGTTCACTGCAGTGAAATTCGGCCAAACTAAGGAAATTTTAATTTTTGATTCATTTGATTTGTTTCAAATCTAATCATGCATAACTCTAAGTTAACATATTCTAAGCATTCTCAAAGCATCAATTTGAAAGAATCATGCTCAAAACATAAAAGCCCCAAATTTTAGTCTCATGAACCCTAAAATTTTCATGCTTAAAATTGGCTTTTGTTACCATTGGTAGTGTTCCTAGAACATGCCAAGGATCTAATAAGCATGTAAAGGTGTTCATAAATTCAAAATAAATTGCGGAATATACTTACAATGAACATATTTGAGCTTTAAAATTTTGAGAAGAGATCTCCAAGATCCAAGCTTTAAGTGATGATTCCAACTCTTGAAGTAGTTTCCCTATCACCTTAGTTGATTTCTCCAAGTGCTAGCTTTGTTGATTTTGCAACAAAATCAAAGAGATGAAGGAAAGAGGCTCACGCCCATGGAGAGGATTTTAGGGTTTATCATTTCCAAAATGTGTTACAAGTGTGTAGAGTGAAGTGAGAGAGAAGGCTTTTTGGTTTTGTTAAAGGGTTTTACCCTTTTACCCAAACCATGTAGTTGGGGTAATTTGGTTTCACCTAAACCAAGTGGTTGGAAAGTAAGTGGTTTTGGCATAAATGCCAACCACCACTTCACATGTGTGACATGTGTGAAGTGGGCCCCACCATTTTGAATTCAAAACTCAAAATGTCTCTACGATCATTTACAGCGGCTCGGTTCCGTTTAATCCGATTAAACAAACTTTCGTCGCTAAATATTTAAATCTAATTTAATTAAATAACGATGCCTCACAAATATATACGAACGTCGTTTACAAATTAATTCTAAATTAATTCGTTCGTTCGTATTAAAGTCTAACTTTAATTTCATAACGAAATCCAATTTATATTAATATATCTGATATATTAACTTTAGCCCATACGAAAAAATTAAATAGAAAAATCAAATTTAACTATTAAATTTATCTTACCGATTAATTCCAAATTAATCGCGTTCTCTCTTTTCCGAACACATTTAATCCCAGATTAAATAATACCTCAATTAATCCCAGATTAATTTTCTCCATCTTAATTAATCCCAGATTAATTTTCTCTCTTAATTAATCCGAGATTAATTCTAATTTAAATCAACTGTCATCGGTGAATCTTTGGGAAGCGACCCAAGAGATCCCTGGATATGTTGGCAGTAAATACGGTCATCGGATTATACGAATACGTGCGTACCTCGTACCACGTGCTTACCGATTTACAAGACATGGTTGGCTTCTAGCAAAGCACCGTGCCTACCCAATTCTCCAGAAATATTCTTACTGGAATATATAATCTATGTCAGGCGTAGTATACGTAGTATTGTGTATTGCGATCCAGTATCGGATTGTCACGTGCTAGGCCTGGGGCTGGAACTGTGTATGCCCTGTACGAAGCACATGTCGGATGTCTGGTAACTAGTCTCTATAATCGGATATACATGACCTAGTCATAACATCCCGATGACTGCAGTACTTAAGAGCACTAGTACCGTATCATATGTGACATCATCTCCACTATGACTGGAGTGATACTTCCATCTTGACATCACACCCAATACACTACGATTCTCAATATACCCAGCAGAGGCGTACACAGAACCGATTAAAGCCCTGGACGACCAAAACCAAAGCATATTGATTATGGCAAGTATTAGCAATGCAAGTCTCAGGTTAATACCAAATACACCTACCCTGATATCAGACTTCCATAGACACATAGTCATACTACCAATGGAATTCTGAGGGGTCTATCTAGAGCGAAGCTGTTTCCGCACCATCGGTAAACACAACCTCCTATCGCACTTGCATAAGTATCCAATACTTAAATATATGAGAACTATGCCGTTGTGCTCCCACAATGCGCACAAGTGCAATACTAGTCTATTCCGCATTATCGATGTCCAGTCTCAATAATACTACGACTAGGGATATTTAATGATTAATCCTTCGAGGACTGATACTGTCTCATATCATCTCAATCCAAGAACTAATCATAGGGACCTCCTATCATTTATACATCTAGGTGATCTAATCACAAATGATAAGAGCGCAATCTCCTTGACACATAGTTAATTTGTACAACAACACCATGATCTGTACAAATAGTGACGCTATGGGTCATAACTGTCCAAAAGGTATGTGATCGTGAAACTAATGCATGTTATAACCAACAACTCATACCCGTGGTGGCTTGGTTCTAATATAACCCATGTATGAATCATGAATTTTGGGATTAAATATATGAATCGCAACCTACGAACCTGAAACTATCATGGGCTAAAATGATATATGCTGACCTGAGTCTGAATGACCTAAATAAACATTCTATAGGAGCTAAACATGACTGTCGGAAAGCATGAAATGCATAGCTGAAGTTATAATGTAACATGACGTGGATACATTATTTTTAAGAATGTAATTAATTATGAAAGCATGAAATTCATATCTGATAATCAAGATTAAAGTCAATAGTGTTGTAAAAACTGTTTAAGAACTCATAATATATAAACTTGGTTCCATCTCGAAAATCTATATGGAAATCTTGATGTGAAAATCTGAAATATCAAGTAACTGGAAAATCTGTAGAAAGCCTGAACTAATAAAAACATAAACTGGGTTCATTCTCAAAAATCTATGTGGAAATCATGGTGTGAAAATCTAAAATCCAAAATCATCTCAAGGAAAACTGATATTTTCTGAAATCTCTTTCATAAAACTGTTGTGTTTGAAAATATATTTTATGTGTAAGGTTTTTGGAAATCATTTATGTCTGTAAAACTCTGAGATTTGCTATCAAACTGAACTCTTTCTAAAAGTCTTTCATAAAACTATTCTTTCTGAAAACCATATCTCTGAAGATCTGTAGAAAACCTAGCCATTACGTATCGCCGTCCCCCCATACGCCTAAACTAGTGTCTTGGGGTGTTACGTATCGCCATCCCCCAAGCCACTGAACTAGAGCCAGGTGTGCAAATTCATTCCATTAGGGCATTACGTATCGCTGTCCCCAATGTATGCCACCATCTTGTCCCTGAATTTAGGATCTATCATCCCTAGTCCTGAACTAGGATCTAGGGCGTTATGTATCGCCGTCTCCTAGTCCTGATCTACATGTGCACATGTTCTTAATTCTAAGTTACATCTGAGGTGGGTTTTTCCTCCATGCCTCCAAAATCATAAAAATCATGCTTTTACCATCATATCTTTTTAAAACATGCTCATTCATAATATAAGTGAAAATCAACTTGGCTAACGCCATAATGAGTTTAAAAGTAAGTCTCAAATCAAAATCAATTAAGTAAATATCAACATAAAAAGAAAATATCCACTGACTGTTCTATGGCAAGTTAGGAGCGGTACATGGCGTAGGTGACCTTGGATTACCTTGACGTCGATCTAAAGTCAAAGCAACCATTGTTTGGGACATATAATATAAAAGCTCCAAGTGTTGGAAGATTCGGCCAAGAGGAGGAAGAAGACTTGTAGCTCCAAGCTTTTGTATTCCAAGCTCTTTGATGGTTTCCCTATCACCTCTTTTGATCCCTTGCTTGTGCTAGCAAAAATGGAGAATAGAAGATCAAATCTTCCTTTGCCCTTGTCAATGGTGTTCACGGCAATTGTGAGAAATTTGAGGGAGAAAGAGTTTTGTGTAATTGATTTTGTTTTACCAAAAATCAATTTATATTTATGTCATAAAATTTATTAAATAATAATAAACTTATGACACAAACCATGCAATGGCTTAGAGTGTCAAACACTCAAACTCGATGCAAAACATTTGAGTGTAATGCACACTATCACCATGCAATGCCTTTGAGTGTAATGCACACTATCACCATGCAATGCCTTATCAATTAAATAATGCATATAATGACAAGTGTCATGTGGGCCCCACACGTTTCCAAATGAAAGTGGGCCCACGTGCACTCACGCGTTCGGGTTCGATATTTCCGAAATACCGAGCTTACGTCGCGACGTTAATTAAACCGAATTTAAATAAATAATTGCGCCTGGCGAAATTATTATTTACGTCGCTAACGAATTAATTCTAAATTAACTCGTATGCCCGAATTAAAATCTAATTTTAATTTCGCGTCGAAATCGAATTTCGATTATTATATCGAATACAATAATTTTATCGATTAATTCCAAATTAATCGTTCTCTCTCTCTAAATTAGGCACTTTATCCAAGATAAAGTTTCTCCGCAATTAATCCAAGATTAATTAAGTCCGAATCAAATATCATAGGTGAATCTTCAGGAAGCGACCCAAGAGATCTCCGGATATTTTGGCAGTAAATACGGTCGTCGGATAATCCGAACACGTACGTACCTCGTACTACGTTCTTACCGATTCACAAGACAAGGTTGGCTTCTAGCAAAGCGCCATGCCTACCCAATTCTCCAGAAATATTCTTATAGGAATATAAGATCTATATCAAGCGTAGTATACCGTAGTATTGCGTACATCGATCCAGTATCAGATGATCACATGTTAGGCCTGGGGCTAGAGATGTGTCTGCCCCGTACGAAACATATATCGGACATCAAGCAACCAGTCTCTTTAAATCGGACAATCCTGACCTGGTCATATTGTCCCGACGGTTGCAACCTTTTATAGAGTACTAGTTCTGTGCCCTGCGTGATCATCACCTCCATATGTCTGAAGCGATACTTCCATCTCGACATCACATCCAGTACACTACGATTCTTGATAAACCCAGAAGAGGTGTACACAGAACCGGTTAAGGTCCCCAACCACCAAAACCAAAGTTTACCGATTGTAGCAACTACTAGCGATGTAAGTCTCAGGTTAAGACCATATACCCTACCCTGAAGCGGCCTCCCATAGACACGCAGACATACTACCAATGGGATTCCGCGGGGTCTATCCAGAGCGAAGCTGTTTTCCGTACCATCGGTAAAACACAACCTCCTATCGCACTTGCATAAGTATCCAATACTTAAATATATGAGAACTATGTCGTTGTGCCCTCACAACGTGCACAAGCGCAATACTAGTCTATTCCGCATTATCGATGTCCGATCTCGATAATACTCCGACTAGGGATATTTAATGATTAAACCTTTATGGATTGATACTGTCTCATATCATCTCAATCCGGTATTAATCATATGGACTTTCGCCATTTATATATCAAAGTAAATAATATTACAAAACGGCAAAAGGCAATTTCATTATCACATAGTTAATTTTGTACAATAATACAATATCATTTACAAACAGTGACGTTATGGGACATAATGTCTAACAACCATTAGTCTTCTTCTTTATAACTTAGAATAATTAAATATGACATGAAAGAATATGCAATGCATGCAAACTAAATGTACTTAAATATTGACAATATCTATGGTATTTATGAATTTTAAGGGGTTAGATTTGGAGTTGAACAAGTGCGGTAGCAAAAACTTATATTTTTCTAATCGCAGAAAATTCACTATTTGACACCTAACTTTGAAAATTCATTTTGATTAATTGGGGACGAATCTGAAGCTAAAATTTTACTAGAATGGTCCTTAATTTTCTATTTATGTCTGTTCTTACGGTTCTCAATTACAATACTAGAAACTCAAGTTATAGATTGAAGTACAGGGGCTGTACATCTAAAAAAAAAAACTGGGCACAAGGGCAGCAGATTGGCCAAATTCAAATATTCAGCCCGGTCTCATCTTCAGTCCAAAAATTCTAAATTTTGGACATGTTACTCCCTTATCTGTCTAATTTACGCTTCATTAATCGGACATCACAAATGTTACTTATGAGAAAATCTTTACAGACTATCCAGAAAACATCATAATCCAACACTGTTACTTAACTTTCTTATTTCGCCTTCTCATTCAATTCTTCCAACACAATGACTCCCAACATAATTTTCACTATTATAATCACTCTACATAACCTATAAAATATACTTAATTTCTTAATTTATTATGAGCTTTGTATTTCGTCAAATACTTGGTGCGCGAAATGCCAAAACCTTTTGCACAATCCTAGTTATATTTACTTCAATTTTACTTATCTATCACCTAACAACAGCAAACAATACTTCATAACACATTTAAATCAGCCCACCCTTCTTCCTTGGCTTGGTCGAAACCCCCTCCAACTCCCCTCTCAAAATTTTCAACATCACACAAGCTAAACCAATTACAAGTATTCAAATCATCATAAATCTAACTTTATAACATCATCACAACATCCAATCTCAACCTCAACTAAGCTCAATGTTTAGGGTTTCATAATTTAGGGGGTTCTCAAAAATATTACTTTCTTAATAAAATAAACTTATAAACAACATCAACTACAAGCCAACAACATTCACTTATCATCAAAAATCAAAAATCAACATCTTAAAATTTTGGTATTTACAAAAAGAACCTCAATCCATACGCAATGCTATGATGAAATGCTTAAATAAGTATGCTAGGAATACTTTTGAAGCTAAAATGAAAAAAATATTTCTAGGGCACTTCTAGTTCGAATTTAAGGGAAGAAGATTCTTGTCACGAACTCAAGATTAGAGGAAGGAAGAAGAAAAAGAAGTTAACTTGCATGGAATATGACTTGAAAATCATCACAAAATGGCGTAGAGATGAAGAAATAAAATTGAGAGATTTCATGTTCCTTCTTTCACGTTTTTTGCTTCATCCTTTGAAGGGACGAATGAATAGTAAGAATATTTATACTTGGGGTTATTTTTTGTTGAGAAAGAAATGGTTAAAATGATGCCAAGTGGCAAAATCTTGAGGCAGCCACGAAATTGATAATAGCAACTAGGGAAATGGTACTTTTAAACTTAGTTCTGATATGAATTTTGAAATATGTCAATCACGATAATGGCAGGTATCTGTCTTAGCTTTTCGATGATATAAAATTCATAAAAATTAGAAATCGTATGAAAAAGCTAAGGTTGAAATACAAAAGAGCTGCTTGTTGACTCAGATGAATAGTAAATGTGCAAAAACTGAAAATTTATCTGGGACCCCCGGACGAGAATCCTAAGGTGTGAAACCTATTTTTATATTATTATATGAATTCTAGCATGTCATGTATGATGATTCACTATACCGGGTATGATTAGACTGACTGGGGAGTTACACTCATTGATCACTAGAATTGTTCTTGAGTTGTTTCAAAGTGGTGAGACTTGTTTGGTATTGTAGAGATTAGATTAAAGTCTTGGATTGTATTAATTTTCATTCATTTTTGTTATTTTGATTAATTAGAAAAGTAGGATTTTTTAACCTCAACCAAAATTGGGGCTTTTCATATAATTGTTGTATTATAATGTCTATAAGATATACAAATCATTTTGGTGTTGACTGGAAATCATGTAAGTTTGTTTTAACAAACTAGGACCAAAATGAATAGAGGTCAAAGTTTTTGATGCTCTCGGGAATTTCAAGAAAATTATGGGTTTTTATTGTGAGTTGTATTTTGATATATATGACATGTATAAATCATTTTGGTAGTGATTAAAATCACCTAAATTTATATTTGATAAATTAGGACTAAAATGATCAAAATGCAAACCTTTGGGGGTCTCACGGCAATAAAGGAAAAATTGTGGATTTTGGGTAAAAGCTGAATTTTTGAGTATTGAGTTATTAGAATAAATTATTTTTTAAATACCCATGAAAAATTATTGAAATCAGAAAATTTTAATTTTTCTCGTTCCGCTGTGTTATCCGATAATACCGCCTAAAACCCCAACAAACGATTCATAATAAAAGCTCAATCAAGTTCAAAACTTGATTGTAGTAAGCTAAGAACAATCGTAGATCTATGGTTCAATGTTAACTTCCGGGATCGATGATGAATACTAAAAAGTGCATATTGATTAAAAGAAAAATTAATCATTTTACACTTGTAGTTTCATTAATCCCCTAAATTTAGCACATTTGTTAAATAATAATTATATTTATGTTTATTGTGAATTTCATCTTTATATAGGGTAAATAATACTTTGGATGCATAACTAGAAAAAAGGACTTGACATTTGGATTTTGGAGGCCAAAAACATGAAAGGGTGTTGTAACAGTGTAACAAATTCAGAAATTCCAACCATGTGTAATTTTTGTATTGTGGCCGTAACCTTTTATTCTGAAATCAGATTGAAGTGATTCTAGTTTCAGATGAAAGAAAACTCAAAGATCTTCAATTTTGCTGTTGACAACTGTTTCTAGTTCGAAAGTTTTCAAGACTGAAATTGATAAAAACAAATCCAAAATGTGTTATATATAAATGTTAAAATCAAATAAAAAAAATTGACAATCACATGTGCATGTTTGGTGGAGAAAATGGTGGAGGAAATGGTGGAGAAAATGATGGAGAAATTGGTGGAGAAAACTTGTAAAATTTCTATAAATAGAGGTGATTTGCACCTCATTTTCTTTAATCTGAATTCTGTTGGACAATTATGACCCATAGCATCACTATTTTGTAAAGGACATGGTGTTCTTGTACAAAATTAACTATGTGACAAAGGAAATTGCTATTTTATCATTTGTAAATTGATTACCTGGATATATAAATGATAAAAGTCTATATGATTATTACCGGATTAATAAGATATGAGACAATATTAATCCACAAAAGGTTTAATCATTAAATATCCATAGTCATAGTATTATCGAGACTGGACATTGATATTGCAGAATATGCTAGTATTACACTTGTGCGCATTATGGAAGCTTAACGACATAGTTCTCATATATTTATGTATATGATATTTATGCAAGTGTGATATGTGGTTTTGTTTACTGATGGTACGAGAACGATTTCACTCTGGATATACCCCTCGGAATCCCATTGGTAGTATGACTATGTGTCTATGAGAATCCAAATCAGGGTATGTGTATTTGGTCTTAACCTGATACTTGCATCGCTAATACTTGTGACAATCAGTATACTTTGGTTTTGGTCGTCCGGGGCTTTAACAGGTTCTGTGTACGCCTCTTCTGGGTATACTGAGAATCGTAGTGTATTGGGTGTGATGTCGAGATGGAAGTATCACTTCAGTCATATGGAGATGATGATCACGCAGGGATACAGAACTGATACTCTTAAGTACTGTTGTCATCGGGATAATATGACTAGGTCATGATTATCCGATTATAGAGACTAGTTGCCAGTGATCCGATATATGCTTCGTACGAGGCAGACACAATTCCAGACTCAGGCCTAACATGTGACATCCAATACTGGATCGTTATACGCAATACATACTATACTACGCCTGATAAAGATTATATATTCCTTTAAAGAATATTTTTAGAGAATTGGGTAGGAACGGTGCTTTGCTATAAGCCAACCATGTCTTGTAAATCGGTAAGAATGTGGTACCAGGTACGCACGTATTTGAATAGTCCGATGACCGTATTTACTGCCAACATATCCAGGGATCTCTTGGGTCGCTTCCCAAAGATTCATCGATGAGATTTGGCTTGAGAGAGAAAATTAATATGTGATTAATTACGGCATTAATTAATCTTGGATTAATTAACAGAGAGGAAATTAATCTGGGATTAATTCGTGAAGAAGAGAGAATGCGATTAATTTGGAATTAATCGGTAAAATAAATTTAATAGTTAAATTAGAATTTTCTATTTTATTTATTTATTTGGGCTAAAATAATATATTGGATATATTAATTGAAATCGGATTTCAATATGGAATTAAAATTGGATTTTAATTCAAGCAAATGAATTAATTTGGAATTAATTCGTAAGCGACTTCCGTGATAATTTTGCGAGGCTTTATTATTTAATTAAATTGGATTTAATTACATCGCGATGAAAAATTCGTTTAATTGGATTAAACAAAACCGGGCCCATAGTCGTGTTGTGTGTGTCAACTAATTTTGGAATTTAAATGGGTGGGACCCATGACTTACATCAACTTGTCACTATTTGTGATGTAAGTAGTTGAAAAGTAAATAAGCCATTTACTTCACACAAATACACAATTTAACCAACTTAGGAAGTCAACATAAGTGTAATGTTTTTGGAAAACAAAATTACTATTCCTCTTCCTCTCTCTCCTTATGAGCCGTGAGCTTCTTCTTCTTGTTTAGAAATTTTGTTGCAAAATTTCAACTTTGCTAGCACATTAAGGAGTCAAAATGATGGTGATAGGGAAACTCACCCGAGAGTTTGGAACACGATTTGAAGGCTTGGAGCTTCCATTACATCCTTGATAGATTTTGAATCTCGACCAATTTTTGTGAGTATTTCTGCAACTCCTCTTTTATTCACACACGAATCACTCTTAGAGATCTTGTGGCATGTTCTAGGAACACTAACAATGGTATCAGAGCCATCCTAAGTTTGATTTGGAATTCTTGGGTTCATGACTTTATTTGGGGATTTTTGTTTGGAGTTTGAAATTGCTCAAATTGGTTGTTGGATTAAGTTTATATGATGTTGAATTGGATTTGTACATCTTTGGAATTGCGAAAATTTGATAGATAAAAAATTCCCAATCCCTTAGACTTGGCTGAATGTACCCTAATGTGTGTTCATGGTGATTTTTTGAAAAATTAGCAATTGGATGTGTTGGTGGCATGAATTATATGTGAAATGTTGATTTAATTAGATTGAAATCAAATTGCATGATAATTACTTTGCCATTGCCGTGAAGCCTAAGCATGTGTAATGAATTGTTTTACTTCAATTTGTGTTGGACATGAATTGGAAATGTTGAGCATGATTTATTGATTTAATTAGTGTTTTGGAAACATTAGATTTGTTGATTAATTATGTTAAGTGCACTTTAATTAAATTAATATGTAATTTGGAATAATGTGTTAATTTAATTTGTTGTAATTGGGCTTAATACGCTTGGTTGGGCCAAGCTTGGTTTAGGATAATTGGATTGGATCCAATTTGGGCCTAAAACCATTCCATAAAGTCCAAATATATTAATTGGGCCTTTAACAATTTAATTGGGTCTAATGGGCCTAAATTGATTTTTAGCAAAAATGGTGATTCCATTATTGGGCCTTGGCATTTCGGTTTGATCCATATTGGCCAAACCCCATGCCTAAAGAATTAATTAAAAGCCCATGGGACTTTAATTAAATGGATACTAATTGGGCCTGTGAGACCCATGAAGATTGGATTTGGAATCCAAGTCTAAAAGACACTATTGAAAGTGTAATTATTTAATTTGGAATTAAATATGAATTAGTATTGGATACAATTTAAATCAGATTTAAAATTGTAGTTCAATATAATTCAAGAATACGTACTTTGACTATTTATTCTTAAACGAGTTGGACTCAAGCAAATCAAATCGTTGTTTGAACATTGGATGGTCATTAATTCAAAGATTAATTAATTGGATTAGATTGATTGAATAACACGATTTGTGTGAATACTTGGATGTATATAAATGAATAATGTATATTGGATAGATATTAGAAGGGTGAGGGAAATTTTGGAAATTGTTGTAATAAATTTAGAATTTATTAAATTGGACCTACGTGTCCAGCCTATTATCTCTATTCTCTTTGTATTTCTCTTCTGACCAATTCCCCTCAATGTAAATGAGGTTTCTTTAGAAGTATTATGTAATTGGGTAGAAGTAAGAATAGTGCTAGCGGGAGAGAGGAAAGTGAAAGATTTGTTCTAGGAATAAAGTTTGTTATATCTCCATCCGCATATCATTATTAATTTATTTCGCGCCTTATTATGCTTTTAGAATGCATGCTTAAGGGTGTATGATGAGACCTAATCAAAGATAATAAATTGGTTGCCAATTTACACGAAAAACCCTCATCAAATATTAAGCATTTTTCCTTCCATTGAGTGATTCTCTCTCAAGATCCAAGATTGGCATTGGTTTGTTGGCCAAAGTCAAGACCTTTGTCCATCACATATGTGTTTGAACCGCGTAAGCTTTGTTCCATATCATATGTCTTGGGCAGTTGTGACTTGTTGTCCAAAGTCAATGTCACTTCTTGTTCATCGACCTCGATTACGAAGCTTTCCCACTGTCAATGGCTAGCGCTTAACTAGAATAATTAAGCTTGTTTAGCCAAAGCCAAGGCTTAGTTGATTTAGAGGAAAAAGGTTAGGAAATATATTGGATATATTTATATATATTGGATAAATGTTTCGGACTTGGAGGTCCACCTACTGGATCTAGGAATTGGATGGGATCCAATTGATCTTAGAAATATACCTAGTTAAGTTTCATACAACTTGTTGGCCAAAGTCAAGGTTGTGTGTTATTTAACGGGATCCTAGCCCACTAGGAAACTAGGTTTCCTGAGTACTCCACAGAGGGTTAGTGGCTCGCCGAAAAATAGTGGGAGGCAAGTATTAAATTTGTAATTTCGTTTAAATACTTGCCAATACACGCTCTTTTATTTTATTTATCGTTGTTATAAATATATAAGTTGGACTAATATTTAATATTACTTTTGTTGAATAGTTAGACTGTACAACACACTACTTCATTTTTAGTTGATAATACAGTTGGACTATAGTAATCATTACATTTAAATGTAACTGATCATTTATAGTTGATTATAAAGTTGGACTATAGTAATCATTACATTTGATTGTACCCAAAATCAATGATTGGATAGTTGGACTATAGCAATCAATATAACTAGAAAGATTAGCATCAAATGATATAATCCTAGGTGAAAAATATCTTTAACGACATAATTTCCCAGATTGGGAAATGAATCTCAGGATAGTCCTGAGAGCCGAGAAGTTACTCTATTTGATAGAGCGACCTCTCGGGGCTTAGCCATGAGTTGAGTAAATAGTAGAGAATGAACTTTGGAATACTCATTGTGATGATAACTTTAATGCTCAATCTGTTATGCTTGCCCCAATGACACATTAATTTCATCGTCAGAACAAAAGATTGGATCATTATAGTATGATGTTGAAATTGAAGGATCTTCAAAGATCTAATCTTAGATCTCAGAAGTATGAATTGCAAAAGAAGCTATTTCGCTCGTGTATATCAGAGGGTACATCTGTCGAGCACTAGGTGTCACAGATGATTGCTGACATCGAACAGCTAATGCTAGTTGGGCATTACCTACGAGGTCGAGACTTCCATAGATTTGATCTTATAGTCTCTGCCAGAAAGCTGGGGCGGGTTCACTTGAACCAAGAGAAAACTCTTGGAGAGTTAATGGCTATGCTCAATGAAGCAAAGCCAGAGCTTCCAAAAGGGCAAGAAGCGCAAGGCACATCTTACTTCGACATCCCAGAAGGCCAAGGCTTGGCCGAAGGCTTTTGGGGGTGTGAAGAAAATGGCAAAGGCAAAATAGTCACTGTCTTATAGGAAGACAGATGACATATCCCAAGATGTCTGCCAAAACTATAGCAAACAGGGTCACTGGAAGCGTGACTGCCGTATGGACAAGGCAGACATGAAGTAAGTGAATACGGGCAAGGCTCCGACTTCAACAATTTTATAATTGTAATAAACGTGTCCACTACTAGTTTTAAAATTAGAATTTTGATACTGGAAGTGGTACTCAAATATGTACTGATGTGCAACATCTGCTGATTAGCAAGAGATTGGCTTCACATGAGATCGACCTGCGAGTCTGAAATGGGACGAGAATCACTGTTTTAGCTGTAGGAACCTAAGTTTTGGAACTGCCATTTGGGCATGTACTTAAATTAGGAAACTGTTAAAATATACATAGTTCGACTAGAAACATTATCTCTATATCTAGTTTAACTCGTTGCGGGTATACCTTTATATTCCAGAACACTGGGTGTTTTGTTTATAAAGATGATATTGAGATATACACATTAGATGTGAATAACAATACTTATATTTTTAATATAAGCAAATCTCAAACATATAACATGACAAACAAATTGCTCAAACTGAATTAATCAGATGAGACTTATTTGTGGCATTGTTGTCTGGGACACATTAAACAAGACTCGTATATCCACACTTTCGAAGAGTGGATACTTGGACAGATTTGATACTAATTCAAATGTGTTGGTTTCTATGATAAGTCCCAAGATCAAAATGAACAAAACAAATGCGAATGAATAACGAAGAAATATGGCGGAAAAATACTTACAACGATCGGATTTGGATTTGTTGATGAACGAAATTTCTTCTTCCAAGCAGTCCAAGATTCGGCCAAGGCAATCCACAATGCTCCAAGCTTTGTTTTTGTCTTCCCAAGCTCTTGAATAGGTTTCCCTAATCACCTTGTATGATCCCTTGAAGAGTGCTAGCTCAAAGGAAGATTTTCCAACAAAATCCTTTGTATATCCTTCAATGGAACTCACGCCAAAATGAAAGAAAATGGTCACTGGTTTCGGCTATTTGGGAGAGAGAGAGGAGAGATTTTTCTTTTCTTATTTCTTGGCTTCTAAAAAACGTGTAATGAGAATGAGAAAAAGAAATACCAAATACGGTATTAGGTTGCCAAAAGTCAAAGCCAATTTTGGCTCCAAAATTTGCAATAAATTGCCACCTACTTGTGTCATGAATTGTGACAACATGTCACTCATGAAAGACTTTGACATCTATCATTATCAATGACAAGCGATGTGACTCGCAATGTGACATGTGGGCCCCGCTCGAACTTGAAACGCGAGTGGGCCCGTAACCACCTCGGGGCTCGGTTTCCCTAATTCCAAATTAACGAACTTCCGTCGCGATGTAATAATTACGCCTAGCTAAATTACTATTCACGTCGCTAACGAATCAATTCTAAATTAACTCGTTTGCCCGAATTAAAATCTAATTTTAATTTCGCGTCGAAATCCAATTTCGTTTAATATATCGAATATATTATTTTGTCGATTAATTCCAAATTAATATTTCTCTCTCTTCAAATAATATTTTATCCAAGATAAAGTGTCTCCGCAATTAATCCCAGATTAATTATGCTCGGATCATACGTAATCGGTGAATCTTCAGGAAGCGACCCAAGAGATCTCTGGATATGTTGGCAGTAAATACGGTCGTCGGACTATCCGAACACGTACGTACCTCATACTACGTTTTTACCGATTTATGAGACAAGGTTGGCTTCTAGCAAAGCGCTATGCCTACCCAATTCTCCAGAAATATTCTTACTGGAATATACGATCTATATCAGGCGTATTATACCGTAGTATTTTGTATTGCGATCCAGTATCAGATGTCACGTGCAAGGCCTGGGGCTGGAATATTGTCTGCCCCGTACGAAGCACATATTGGATATCAGCAACTAGTCTCTTTGAATCGGATAATCATGACCTTGTCATATTATCTCGATGGTTGCAACACAATAGAGAACCAGTTCTGAATCCCTGCGTGATTATCATCTCCATATGTCTGAAGTGATACTTTCGTCTTGACATCACATCCAATACACTACGATTCTCAATAAACTCAGAAGAGGCGTACACATAACCTGTTAAAGCCCTGGACGACCAAAACCAAAGTTTATCGATTGTCGTAAGTACTAGCGATGCAAGTCCCAGGTTAAGACCAAATACACCTACCCTGAAGCGGACTCCCATATTCACATATACATATTACCAATGGGATTCTGCGGGGTCTATCTAGAGCGAAGCTGTTTTCCGTACTATCGGTAAAACACAACCTCCTATCGCACTTGCATAAGTATCCAATACTTAAATATATGAGAACTATGTCGTTATGCCTTCACAACGCGCACAAGTGAAATACTAGTCTATTCCGCATTATCGATGTCCAATCTCGATAATACTACAACTAGGGATATTTAATGATTAAACCTTTATTGATTGATACTGTCTCATATCATCTCAATCCGGAATTAATCATAAGGACTTTTACCATTCAAATATCAAAGTAAATAAATGACAAAACGATAAAAGGCAATTTCATTACAACATAGTTAATTTTGTACAAAACATAATGTCTTTTACAAACAGTGACGCTAAGGGTCATAACTGTCCAACAATCTCCCACTTGGCCTATAGCCAGTCACTCAAGCATCTAATACATGAACTATGTACATGTCGCTCAAACTTTTGCTGAGGAATCGCTTTCATCAGCGAATCTGCCATGTTGTCATCTGATGCGACCTTCTCGACCTTCACATCGCCACGATGTATGATCTCTCGAATTAGATGGAAACGTTAAAGAACATGCTTGGATCTTTGATGAGACTGCGGTTCCTTAGCCTGTGCTATAGCCCCATTATTGTCACAATACAATGGAACAGACTCAGCTGCTAATGGAACTACTCCTAATCCAATTAGGAATTTTCGGATCCAAACTGCTTCCTTTGCTGCTTCAGCTGCAGCAATGTACTCCGCTTCTGTTGTTGAATCGGCAACAGTCTCTTGCTTGGATGATTTCCAGCTCACTGCTCCGTTATTCAAACAAAAAATGTACCCAGATTGCGACTTGCAGTCGTCTTTATCGGTTTGGAAACTTGCATCGGTATACCCAGTTACCTTAAGTTCTCCATCTCCATAGATTAAGAAAGTATCCTTAGTTCGTCTAAGATACTTTAGGATATTCTTAACTGCCATCCAGTGACCTTAACCTGGATCACCTGATATCGACTACACATGCTCAAAGCATATGAGACATCAGGTCGCGTACATATCATGCCATTCATGATCGATCCGACTACCGAGGCGAACGGTATCCGACTCATCTTGTCTCTCTTATCTTGAGTTTTAGGACACATGTCCTTAGATAGATAGACGCCATGTGACACTGGCAACAGTCCTCTTTTGGACTAATCCATGTTGAATCTCTTCAACACTTTGTCAATGTACGTGCTCTGGGAGAGTCCAAGCAGCTTTCTAGATCTATCCATGTAGATCTTTATTCCCAGAATAAAGGCGGCTTCCCCCAGATCTTTCATGGAGAATTTCAATGAAAGCCAAGCTTTCACCGACGTTAGCATGGGAATGTCATTGCCTATTAGCAATACATTGTCAACATAAAGGACAATAAAAGTCAGTGCTCTCCCACTAACCTTCTTGTATACACAAGGATCATCTTCGTTTAGAATGAAATCATATTCTTTTATGATCTCATCAAAACATTGGTTCCATGACCGCGATGCTTGCTTCAGTCCATAAATGGACCGATTTAACTTACAAACCTCGTTTGCAAGTCTAGGCACGATAAAACCGTCAGGCTGTTGCATATAAACATCCTCCGAAAGGTTTCTGTTAAGGAAAGCAGTTTTAATGTCCATCTGCCATATCTCGTAATTGAAATATGCATCAATTGCAAGCATTATCCGAATGGATTTAATCATGCCAACGGGTGAGAAAGTTTCATCGTAATGGACACCATATCGTTGACGATACCCATTCGCTACAAGCCTAGCTTTATACGTTTGTACGTTGTCATCCATGTCGTTCTTCTTCTTGAAGACTCATTTGCAACCAATAGGCTTTACGCCTTCTGTGCATCAACCAGTGTCCAAACTTGGTTGGTGTACATGGAATCCATTTCAGACTTCATGGCCTCTTGCCATAAAGCGGAATCGATATCTTGTATCGCTTCCTCATACGTAGCCGGTTCATTATCCTCAATGAGATTAATATCTACATGAGGTGAGATCAGAAACCCATACCTCTCAGGTTGTTTCCTGACTCTCTCCGACCTACGAGGTCCTTGTGTAATAGAAGATTGTGGAACAGTCTCATCCCGGATGGACTGTTCTTGTTCCGTTGAGGATTCTATGCAGGGAACAGTATCACTCCGATTTTCATCGAGTTCTACTTTCCTCCCACTAACCACTGCATTTAGGAATTCCTTCTCAAGGAAAACCGCATGTAAAGCAACAAATACTTTGTTCTCTCGTGGGTGATAGAAGTAGTATCCTTTGGTTTCCCTAGGATATCCTACGAATAGGCATTTATCCGATTTGGGTTCAAGTTTGATACCTTCCAAACGTTTGACGTATGCCCAGCCTCCCCAAATCTTCAGGAATGAGAAACCCAGTTTCTTTCCTGTCCATATCTCATATGGTGTCTATTGTACAGACTTTGATGGAACCTTATTCAAAATAAGAATTGCACTGTTTAATGTATATCCCCAGAAGGAAATAGGTAGCTCAGTGAGACTCATCATAGACCTAACCACATCCAACAAAGTTCGGTTTCTCCGTTCGGACACACCGTTTAATTGGGTGTTCCAGGAGGAGTCACTGTGGAAGAATACCATATTCTTTCAAGTAATCTAGAAACTCATTGCTCAAGTATTCGCCACCACGGTCCGACCGTAATGTCTTTATACTCTTGCCGGTCTGTTTTTCAACTTCGTGTCGAAACTCTTTGAATTTCTCAAAAGTTTCCGACTTGTGTCTCATAAGATACACATAACCATAACGTGATGCATCGTCTGTAAAGGTTACGAAGTATTCATATCCACCTCTAGCCTGGCTAAACATGGGCCCACATACATCACTATGAACGAGGGCTAACAGTTCAGTGGCGCATTCACCCTTACCGCTAAAAGGTGATTTAGGGATTTTTCCTAATAAGCAAGATTCGCAGACGTCATATGAATTTGGATCAAATCCAAGTCCAAGTACCCACTGTTCGAAATGTGGATATGCGAGTCTTGTTTATGTGTCCCAGACGATAGTGCCACATATAAGTTTCATCATTATTACTCATTTTGAGCCTTTTGTTTGTTGTATTATATGTTATAGATTGATTTATATTCAAAATATAAATACCATTATTTGCATCAGCAGTGCAAATTTCTACATCATTTTTATATAAGTAACACCCAGTGTTGCGAAATACAAAAGTATACCCAGATTGGGTTAACATAGATACATAAATAATATTCCTAGTCAAACTAGGTACATAATAACAGTCATTAAGTTCAAGTACATGCCCCGAGGGCAGTTCTAAAACAAAAGTGCCAACGGCTAAAACGGCGACTGGTGCCGCATTTCCGACGCGTAGATCAATCTCCCCTGAGGCCAGTCTCCTGCTAATCCGCAGATCCTGCACATCAGTACATATGTGAGTACCACAACCAGAATCAAAAATCCAATTTTTAAAACTAGAAATAATCATGTTTATCTCAATAACAAACATACCTGAAGCCGGTGCCTTGCCCGCTTTAATCTCTTTCTGGAGCGTCTTGTACTCACGGCAGTCACGTTTCCAGTGACCCCGCTTGCCGCACTGGAGGCAAATATCCTGAGATTTGTCCTTAGGCTTCCCAGAAGCCTTTGACGATTTGGCCTTGTCCTTTCTTTTATGCTTCTTTTTCTTCACACCTCCAGTTGCCTTGGGCCCAGCCATCGGTGTTTGAGATGTCGAAGCAAAGTTCGCCTCGTGCTTTTTGCCCTTTAGCATCTCATTTTCAGCTTCCTTGAGAATTAATAACAACTCTCCAAGAGTATCATCAGTGTTCATCAGGTTATAGCTTATGATGAACTGTTTCCAAGTGTCAGGGAGAGATTGCAAGATCATATCTATGGTAATCTCAGCCTCTAAGACTATCCCAATCTTAGCCAACTCATCTATGTTAGCAATCATCAGTACCACATGGGATTCAACAGACATGCCTTCTGACAAACGTGAACGGAAGAGCTTATTCACTAACTCATATCTCTGTGACCTTTGGTTAGATCGGTGAAGATCGTGCAACCTCGCCAACATGTTATAGGGATCCAAGTCCCTGTTCTGTCGACGGAAATGATGAGTCATGGCAGCAATCATAATTGACTGAGCAGTTTCACAATCATCGCTGTGAGTCTTCCAAAGCTCCAGCTCAAGTAGCTCATCAGGTTTGGGCTTAGGCCCAAGAGGTCTCTGTATGGTATATAGCAGCGTCTCGGCTCCAAGGACAATCCTCAGATTCATTTCCCAATCGGCAAAGTTCGTGCCCTTGAAGACATTTTTGCCCATGATAATGTCTCGGACATTTCCTTTTCCTGTCATCTTGATTACGATAGTCTAACTATCTAATCAACGATATTTGGGTACAGTCTAACTGTTACAAGAAAAATAACATTATATTAGTCCAACTAATAAAATAATTTTGACGAAATAATTATGAAAGCGCGTAAAGCTAAGTATCTGAATGAAATTGCAAATTCAATACTAGCCTCCCACTATTTTTCGGCGAGCCTCTAACCCTCTATCGAGTACTCGGGAAATCCAGTTTCCTAATGGGCTAGGATCCCGTTAAATAACACACAACCTTGACTTTGGCCAACAAGCTGTATGATATTTAACTAGGTAGATCTCGAAGATCAATTGGATCTAATCCAATTCCTAGATTCGGTAGGTGGACATCCAAGTCTGAAACATATGTACAATGCATACGTCAATATATCCAATATATTTGCCTAACCTTTTTCCTTTGAATCAACTAAGCCTTGGCTTTGGCACAAGAAGCTTAATGATTCCAGTTAAGCGGGACCCATTGACATGGAAAGCTTCGTAATCAATGTCGATGGACAAGAAGTGATCTTGACTTTGGCCAACAAATCACGACTTGGACAAGACACCGATATGGAACAAAACTCTCATGATTAAAACACATCCGCAATTGACAAAGGTCTTGACTTTGGCCAACAAACCAATGCCAACTTTGGATCTTGAGTAAGAAACACTCAACGGAAGGAAATAACGCTTAATATGATTTGAGGGTTTTTCGTGTAAATTGGCAACCAATTTATTATCTTTGTTAAGGTCTCATCATACACCCTTAAGCATGCTTCTAAAACATCATACGGCGCGAAAGTAAAATTAATAACGATATGCGGATGGATATTTAAACAGATTGTTCCTAGAACAAATCGCTCCATTTCCTCTCCCCGGCTAGCAATATTCTACTTCTACCCAATTACATAATACAATAATAGAAACCTCATTAACATTGAGGGGAATTAGTGAGAAGAGAATACAAAGAAATAATAAAGAGAAGGCTGGACACGCAGGTCCAATTTATAAATTCCGAATTTTCAATAATTTCCAAAATACCCTTTCCCTTCTAATATACATCTGATATACGCTATTCAAATCAACACATCCATTTATTCATTCATAGCATGCATTACAACCAATCTAATCCAATTAATTAGTTTTTAATTATGTGACCTCCAATGTTCAACAAGGATTTTGATTTTGGCGCGAGTCCAACTCGTTTGAGAATAAGTACTCAAAGTACGAATTCTTGAATTATATCGAATTATTCGTTAAATCTAATTTAAGTCGTATTCAATCTAATTCTATTATTTAATTCCAAATTAAATATTTACACATTTTATGCACTTTAACGACTAAGATTCCAATCTAATCTTTCGGGTCTCAAAGCACAACTAACATCCATGTTTTTGTTAATTAAAGTTGTTGGTTTCTATTATATAGGTCCCAAACAAAGATTAAGCATGTGAAATACTATAAAGAATATATATTTAAACATGAAGTATGGCGGAATCATACTTACAATGCCTTGTGATGAAGTAGAAGATCAAATGGTAGAAGCTCCAAGTGGTGGAGGATTCGGCAAGAGGAGGAAGAAGACTACAAGCTCCAAGCTTTTGTATTCCTTGCTCTTTGATGGTTTCCCTATCACCTCTTTTGATCCCTTGCTTGTGCTAGCAAAAATGGAGAATGGATGATCAAATCTTCCTTTGTTCTTCCATGGAGAGTCACGGCATTTTGAGAGAGAAGAGAGAATTGTGTATTATGATTTATTTTGTTTTACCAAAAATCAATTTTTATTTATGCCATAATTTATTAAATTAATAATAAATCTATGACACAAACCATGCAATGGCTTAGAGTGTCCAACACTCAAACTCCATGCAAACCAATTGAGTGAATTGTACACTATCACCATGCAATGCCATAGAGTGTTTTATACACTATCACCATGCAATGCCATAGAGTGTTTTGTACACTAACACCATGCAATGTAATGACATGTGTCATGTGGGCCCCACACGTTTCCCAATGAAAGTGGGCCCACGTCCACTCACGCGTTCGGGTTCGATATTTCCGAAATACCGAGCTTACGTCGCGACGTTAATTAAACCGAATTTAAATAAATAATTGCGCCTGCGCGAATTATTATTTACGTCGCTAACGAATTAATTTTAAACTAACTCGTTTGCCCGAATTAAAATCTAATTTTAATTTCGCGTCGAAATCGAATTTCGATTATTATATCGAATATAATAATTTTGTCGATTAATTCCAAATTAATCGTTCTCTCTCTAAACTAGGCACTTTATCCGAGATAAAGTTTCTCCGTAATTAATCCAAGATTAATTAAGTCCGAATCAAATATCATAGGTGAATCTTCAGGAAGCGACCCAAGAGATCTCCGGATATTTTGGCAGTAAATCCGGTCGTCGGATAATCCGAACACGTACGTACCTCGTACTACGTCTATACCGATTCACAAGACAAGGTTGGCTTCTAGCAAAGCGCCATGCCTACCCAATTCTCCAGAAATATTCTTATAGGAATATAAGATCTGTATCAAGCGTAGTATACCGTAGTATTGCGTACATCGATCCAGTATCGGATGGTCACATGCTAGGCCTGGGGCTGGAGATGTGTCTGCCCCGTACGAAACATATATCGGACATCAAGCAACTAGTCTCTTTAAATCGGACAATCCTGACCTGGTCATATTGTCCCGACGGTTGCAACCTTTTATAGAGTACTAGTTCTGTGTCCTGCGTGATCATCGCCTCCATATGTCTGAAGCGATACTTCCATCTTGACATTACATCCAGTACACTACGATTCTCGATAAACCCAGAAGAGGTGTACACAGAACCGGTTAAGGTCCCCAACCACCAAAACCAAAGTTTACCGATTGTCGCAAGTACTAGCGATGTAAGTCTCAGGTTAAGACCATATACACCTACCTTGATGCGGCCTCCCATAGACACGTAGACATACTACCAATGGGATTCCGCGGGGTCTATCCAGAGCGAAGCTGTTTTCCGTACCATCGGTAAAACACAACCTCCTATCGCACTTGCATAAGTATCCAATACTTAAATATATGAGAACTATGCCGTTGTGCCCTCACAACGTGCACAAGCGCAATACTAGTCTATTCCGCATTATCGATGTCCGATCTCGATAATACTACGACTAGGGATATTTAATGATTAAACCTTTATGGATTGATACTGTCTCATATCATCTCAATCCGGTACTAATCATATGGACTTTCGCCATTTATATATCAAAGTAAATATCATTACAAAACGGCAAAAGGCAATTCATTATCACATAGTTAATTTTGTACAATAATACAATATCATTTACAAACAGTGACGCTATGGGACATAATGTCTAACAATCTCCCACTTGGCCTATAGCCAGTCACTCAGGCATCTAATACCCGAACTATGTATGTGTCGTTCAAAAACTTGCTGAAGAACAGCCTTCGTCAGCGGATCTGCAATGTTATCATCTGATGTGACCTTCTCGACCTTTACATCGCCACGATGTATAATCTCCCGAATCAGATGGTAACGTCGAAGAACATGCTTGGACCGTTGATGAGACCTTGGTTCCTTAGCCTGCGCTATAGCCCCGTTATTGTCACAATACAATGGAACGGGCTCAGCTGCTAACGGAACTACTCCTAATCCGATTAGGAACTTTCGGATCCAAACTGCCTCCTTGCTGCTTTGCTGCTCAGATGCAGCGATGTACTCCGCTTCTGTTGTTGAATCGGCAACAGTATCTTGCTTGGAAGATTTCCAGCTCACTGCTCCGTTATTCAAACAAAAAATGTACCCGGATTGTGACTTATAGTCATCCTTGTCGGTTTGGAAACTTGCATCGGTATACCCAGATACCTCAAGTTCTCCACCTCCATAAATTAAGAAAGCATCCTTAGTTCGTTTAAGATACTTAAGGATATTCTTAACTGCTATCCAGTGACCTTCACCTGGATCGGCCTGATAGCGACTACACATGCTCAAAGCATATGAGACATCAGGTCGTGTACATATCATGGCATACATGATCGATCCGACTGCCGAGGCGAACGGTATCCGACTCATGTTGTCTCTCTCTTCCTGAGTCTTAGGACACATGTCCTTAGACAGAGAGGTACCTCGTACCATTGGAACCAATCCCCTCTTGGATTGTTCCATGTTGAATCTCTTCAACACTTTATCAATGTATGTACTCTGGGAGAGTCCAAGCAGCTTTCTGGATCTATCCCGGTAGATCTTTATTCCAAGAATAAAGGCTGCTTCTCCCAGATCTTTCATGGAGAATTTTAATGAAAGCCAAGCTTTCACCGACGTTAGCATGGGAATGTCATTGCCTATAAGCAATACGTCGTCGACATAAAGAACAATAAAAGTAAGTGCTCTCCCACTAACCTTCTTGTATACACAAGGGTCATCTGCGTTTTGCACGAAATCATATTCTTTTATGATCTCATCAAAACGCTGATTCCATGACCGTGATGCTTGCTTCAATCCATAAATGGATCGATTTAACTTACAAACCTTGTTTGCAAGTCTTGGCACGATAAAACCGTCAGGCTGTTGCATATAAACAACTCCAAAAGGTTTCCGTTAAGGAAAGCGGTCTTTAACGTCCATCTGCCATATCTCGAAGTCGAAATATGCAGCTATTGCAAGCATTATCCGAATGGATTTAATCATGGCAACGGGTGAGAAGGTTTCGTCATAATCAATACCGTATTGTTGACGATACCCCTTCGCTACAAGCCTAGCTTTGTACGTTTGTACGTTGCCATCCATGTCGGTCTTCTTTTTGAAGATCCATCTGCATCCAATAGGCTTTACGCCTTCTGGTGCATCAACCAGTGTCCAAACTTGGTTGGCGTACATGGAATCCATCTCGGACTTCATGGCATCTTGCCATAAAGCGGAATCGATATTTCGTATCGCTTCCTCATACGTAGCCGGCTCATTATCCTCAATAAGATTAATATCTACATGAGGTGAGATCAGGAACCCATACCTCTCAGGTACTGTTCTGACTCTCTCCGACCTACGCGGTCCTTGTGTATGTGAAGTTTGTGGTACAGACTCATCCTGGACGGTCTGTTCTTGTTCCGTCGTTGATTCATTGCCAGGAACAGTATTACCACGATCTTCATCGAGTTCTACTTTCCTCCCCACTTACCACTGCATTTATAAAATCCTTCTCAAGGAAAATGCATGTAGAGCAACAAATACTTTGTTCTCTTGCGGGTGATAGAAGTAATATCCTTTGGTTTCCCTAGGATATCCTACGAAAAGGCATTTATCAGATTTGGGTTCAAGTTTGGTACCTTCCAAACGTTTAACATATGCCCAGCATCCCCAAATCTTCAGGAAAGAGAAACCTGGTTTCCTTCCTGTCCATATTTCATATGGAGTCTGTTCAACAGACTTCGACGGTACCTTATTCAAAATAAGTATAGCACTGTTTAATGCGTATCCCCAGAAGGATATTGGTAGCTCAGTGCGACTCATCATTGACCTTACCATGTCCAACAAGGTGCGGTTTCTCCGTTCGGACACACCATTTAATTGCGGTGTTCCAGGAGGAGTCCACTGTGAAAGAATACCATATTCTTTCAAGTAATCTTGAAACTCATAACTTAAGTATTCCCCACCACGGTCTGACCGTAATGTCTTAATACTCTTCCCTGTTTGTTTCTCCACTTTCGTGTCGAAACTCTTTGAATTTCTCAAAAGTTTCCGACTTGTGTCTCATAAGATACACATAACCGTAACGAGATGCATCATCTGTAAAGGTTACGAAGTAGTGAAATCCACCTCTAGCCTGGCTAGACATGGGCCCGCATACATCAGTATGAACTAGAGCCAACAGTTCTGTGGCACGTTCACCTTTACCGCTAAAAGGTGATTTAGGCATTTTGCCTAAAAGACAAGATTCGCAGACGTCATATGAATTGGGATCAAATTCGTCCAAGTACCCACTCTTCGAGAGTGTGGATATGCGAGTCTTGTTGATGTGTCCTAGACGACAATGCCAATATAAGCTTCATCTTTTAGATTACTCCTTTTGAGCCTTTTGTTTGTCATTTTAGGAGATTCATTTATATTCAAAATATAAGACCGTTATTTTGCAACAGCTGTGCAAATTTCTGCATCATTCAGATATAAATAACACCCAGTGTTTCTGAATACAAAAGTGTAACCCTGCTGGGTTAACAAGGATACAGATATAATATTCCTAGTTAAACTAGGTACATAATAACAGTTCATAAGTTTAAGTACATGCCCTGAGGGCAGTTCTAAAACAAAAGTCCCTACGGCCAAAACAGCAAACAGGTGTTCCGTTTCCGACCCGTAGATCCATCTCCCCTGACGCCAGCACCCTGCTATCATGCAGATCCTGCACATCAGTACAAATATGAGCACCACAACCAGAATCAAAAATCCAATTTTTAAAACTAGAAGTATTCATATTTATCTCAATGACAAACATACCAGAGGCGATAGCCTTGCTAGCCTTGATATCCTCCCTCTGCCCTTTGCCCATTCGGCAGTCACGTTTCCAGTGACCCCTCTTGCCGCAGTTTAGGCAGATGTCGCGAGATTTGTCCTTTGGCTTCCTAGAAGCCACTGTCAACTTGCCTTTGCCCTTCTTCTTGAAACTTTTCTTCCTCGCACCTCCAATTGCCTTGGGCCCGGCCCTTGGCGCATGAGAGGTCGATGCATAATGCGCCTCGCGCTTGCTCCCCTTTAGGAGTTCCTTTTCGGACTCCTTCAGTACGGACAACAACTCTCCGAGAGTGTCGTCAGTATCCATCAACTTGTAGTTGATGATGATTTGTTTCCAAGTATCGGGCAGCGATTGTAATATCATATCAATCGTCAGCTCTGCCTCCAAGACAATGCCCATATTGGCTAACTCATCAATGTCAGCGATCATTTGAGTCCCGTGGGCCTCAACTGATGCGCCGTCTGTCATCCGGAGCGGAAGAGTTTCCTTACTAGCTCGTACCTCTTCATCCGCTTGTTAGTGCGGTGAAGATCACGCAATCTTGCCATCATGTTATAGGGATCCAAGTCCCTATTTTGGCGTCTGAAATGCTGAGTCATTGCAGCTAGCATAGTTGACTGAGCTTGGTCACAATCATCACTATGAGTTCTCCATAACTCTAGCTCCAGTGGCTCAGTGGGTTTAGGCGGGAGAGGCCTCTGAATAGTATACAGTACCCTCTCAGCCCCAAGCACAATCTTGAGGTTCATTTCCCAGTCGGCAAAGTTTGTCCCTTTGAAGACATTATCGCCCATGATTATGTCGCGGATATTACCTTTGCCAATCATCTTGACGACTATAGTCCAACTATAAAGTCAACGATGTTATGGGTACAGTCAAACTGTTACAAGTAAAATAACAATATATTAGTCCAACTAAAAAATATTGACGAAATAATTTTGAAAGACGTGTAAGGCTAATTATCTGAACGAAATTGCAAATTCAATAATAGCCTCCCACTATTTTCTTCAAGTCTCCAACCCTCTGTAGAGAACTCGGGAAATCGCATTTCCTAGCGGGCTAGGATCCCGTTAAATAACATACAACCCTGACTTTGGCCAATAAAAAATTGCATGCTATTTAACTTAGGTAGATCTCTATGATCAATTGGATCTCATCCAATTCCTAGATCCGGTTAGGTGGACATCCAAGTCCGAAACATACGTATAATGTCAATGTATCCGATACATTTTCCTAACCCTATCCTCCGAATCATCTAGGCCATGGCTTTGGCCAAAACAAACCTAATGATTCCAGTTAAGCGGGACCCATTGACGAGGAAAGTTTCGTAATCAATGTCATTGGACAAAAAGTGACCTTGACTTTGGCCAATAAAAATCACGATTTGGACAAGACACCGATATGCAACAAAACTCTCATGATTCAAGTACATCCTTGATTGACAAAGGTCTTGACTTTGGTCAAAAACAAACCAATGCCAATTTCGGATCTTGAACAAGAATCATTCAATGGAAGGATATTCGCTTAATATAAATTGAGGGATTTTCGCGTAATTGGCAACCAATTTATTTATCTTTGTTAGGTCTCATCATCATACACCCTTAAGCATGCTTCTAAAACATCATAAAGCGCGTAAAGTAAATTAATAGTGATATGCGGATGGATATATAAACAACTTGTTCCTAGAACAAATCACTCCCTTTCTCTCTCCCCGCTAGCACTATTCTACTACTACCCAATTACATAATACAATAAGAGAAACCTCATTTACATTGAGGGGAATTAGGTGAGAAGAGAATACAAAGAGATAAAGAGATAAGGCTGGACACGCAGGTCCAATTTATAAATTCCAAATTTACAATAATTTCTAAAATTACCCTTTCCCTTCTAATATCCATCCGATATACACTATTCATTCATCACATACATATATATTCAACAAGACATGCTTTTACAACCAATCTAATCCAATTAATTAGTCTTTGTTTAAGTGATCATCCAATGTTCAAACAACGGTTTGATTTTTGCGCGAGTCCAACTCTATTGAGAATAAGTACATAAGGTACGAATTCGCGAATTATATCGAACTACTAATTAAATCTGATTTAATACGTATTCAATACTAATTCATTCATTTAATTCCAAATTAAATGTTTACACTTTTAATGTGCTTTAAAGACTTAGATTCTAAATCTAATCTTATTGGGCCTCAAAGCCCAACTAACATCCAATGTTGAATTTAATTCAAGTCAAATGGACTTAGAATTGATTTATTAAGGCTTGGGCTTTGGTCAATGTGGGTCAAACCCAATTACCAAGCCCAAATAAGGAATCACCCTTAAGTGCCATAAAACCAATTTTAAGCCCATAAGGCCCAATTAAATTATTAAAGCCCATTAATAAATTTTAATATTCCAAACATTAAAGTCCAATTAATTAAAGTGTAATACCAAGATTAATACATTAAATCAAATATTTCAAAAATACCCATTTAATTTATTAATCATGTATTTTGCAAAATAAATGTCCAACATTAATTTTATCAAAAATCAACTCCATTTCATGTCCTTGTTGATTCGGCCAAGGTGAGTTTTTGTGTATCGATTTGTATTTCAATCCGATTGAATTACTAATCTACGTCCCATAAACGTTCTAAGTCATCCAATGATCTTATACACAAAAAATATCAAACCACTCCAAGTAGTAAACATTCGGCCAAGGCATGGATTTGGGGAAAAATCATCCAATGCATTTTTCATGAAATTGATTCCATATAACATCATGTTATACACATGCAAGCATACTTATTAATCAAATTTCATAAGAACATGCTTATATCAATTTCATCATGCCATTCGGCCAAGGTGAATATATTGGGGAAAAATCATCCAATGCATTTTTCATAAAATTGATTCCATGTAATATCATTATACACATGCAAGCATACTTATTAATCAAATTTCATAAGAACATGCTTCAACAATTTTATCACACCCATTCGGCCAAGGTAGAAATTTTGGGGAAAAATCATCCAATGCATTTTTCATAAAATTGATTTCATATAATGTCATTTAACATACATATAAGCATACTCATTCATCAAATTTCACAAGAACATGCTTCAATCAATTTTACCCAAATTTTAACCTAAAGTATTTCATGCTTAAACCTAGCTCAATGATACCATTGTTGGTTTCTATTATATAGGTCCCAAACAAAGATTAAGCATGTGAAATACTATAAAGAATATATATTAAACATGAAGTATGGCGGAATCATACTTACAATGCTATGAAGATCAAATGGTAGAAGCTCCAAGTGGTGGAGGATTCGGCCAAGAGGAGGAAGAAGACTACAAGCTCCAAGCTTTGTGTATTCCTTGCTCTTTGATGGTTTCCCTATCACCTCTTTTGATCCCTTGCTTGTGCTAGCAAAAATGGAGAATGGATGATCAAATCTTCCTTTGTTCTTCCATGGAGAGTCACGGCATTTTGAGAGAGAAGAGAGAATTGTGTGATTGATTTTTTTGTTTTACCAAAAATCAATTTATATTTATGCCATAATTTATTAAATTAATAATAAATCTATGACACAAACCATGCAATGGCTTAGAGTGTCCAACACTCAAACTCCATGCAAACCAATTGAGTGAATTGTACACTATCACCATGCAATGCCATAGAGTGTTTTATACACTATCACCATGCAATGCCATAGAGTGTTTTGTACACTAACACCATGCAATGTAATGACATGTGTCATGTGGGCCCCACACGTTTCCCAATGAAAGTGGGCCCACGTCCACTCACGCGTTCGGGTTCGATATTTCCGAAATACCGAGCTTACGTCGCGACGTTAATTAAACCGAATTTAAATAAATATTGCGCCTGGCGAAATTATTATTTACGTCGCTAACGAATTAATTTTAAACTAACTCGTTTGCCCGAATTAAAATCTAATTTTAATTTCGCGTCGAAATCGAATTTCGATTATTATATCGAATATAATAATTTTGTCGATTAATTCCAAATTAATCGTTCTCTCTCTAACTAGGCACTTTATCCGAGATAAAGTTTCTCCGTAATTAATCCAAGATTAATTAAGTCCGAATCAAATATCATAGGTGAATCTTCAGGAAGCGACCCAAGAGATCTCCGGATATTTTGGCAGTAAATCCGGTCGTCGGATAATCCGAACACGTACGTACCTCGTACTACGTCTATACCGATTCACAAGACAAGGTTGGCTTCTAGCAAAGCGCCATGCCTACCCAATTCTCCAGAAATATTCTTATAGGAATATAAGATCTGTATCAAGCGTAGTATACCGTAGTATTGCGTACATCGATCCAGTATCGGATGATCACATGCTAGGCCTGGGGCTGGAGATGTGTCTGCCCCGTACGAAACATATATCGGACATCAAGCAACTAGTCTCTTTAAATCGGACAATCCTGACCTGGTCATATTGTCCCGACGGTTGCAACCTTTTATAGAGTACTAGTTCTGTGTCCTGCGTGATCATCACCTCCATATGTCTGAAGCGATACTTCCATCTTGACATTACATCCAGTACACTACGATTCTCGATAAACCCAGAAGAGGTGTACACAGAACCGGTTAAGGTCCCCAACCACCAAAACCAAAGTTTACCGATTGTCGCAAGTACTAGCGATGTAAGTCTCAGGTTAAGACCATATACACCTACCTTGATGCGGCCTCCCATAGACACGTAGACATACTACCAATGGGATTCCGCGGGGTCTATCCAGAGCGAAGCTGTTTTCCGTACCATCGGTAAAACACAACCTCCTATCGCACTTGCATAAGTATCCAATACTTAAATATATGAGAACTATGCCGTTGTGCCCTCACAACGTGCACAAGCGCAATACTAGTCTATTCCGCATTATCGATGTCCGATCTCGATAATACTACGACTAGGGATATTTAATGATTAAACCTTTATGGATTGATACTGTCTCATATCATCTCAATCCGGTACTAATCATATGGACTTTCGCCATTTATATATCAAAGTAAATATCATTACAAAACGGCAAAAGGCAATTCATTATCACATAGTTAATTTTGTACAATAATACAATATCATTTACAAACAGTGACGCTATGGGACATAATGTCTAACAAAAGTCGATGGCTTCCAATTGATTTTATAAGGCATGGGCTTTGGTCAATATGGTCAAACCCAATTACCAAGCCATTAAGGAATCACCCTTATTTGCCATAAAACCAAATCAAGCCCATAAGGCCCAATTAAACTTTAAAGCCCTTTATTACTTTGGACTAATGGGAATGATTTTTGGCCATTAGCACAAATATAATATTTTCAAGCCAATTCAAAATTAAGCCCATTAACCAAATTTAAAAAATTCCAAATTTTTATGAACTTAGTTAATTAAATTGTAATACATCAATTAATAACTAAATCAATATTTCCAAAATACAATTTAACCAATTAATTATGTATCTAATTGTCCAATTATTGTCCAATAATTTTTGAATCAAAAAATCAAGTCCATACATGCCAAATAGCTCTTGCCCAGGTAAGGTTTTAAGTCCGATTTCGTTTTTCAATCCGATCAAATTACAATCGACTTTTCATTCTTCCACTCAGCCAATGATCATCAAAAAAAAAAAAACATAATGTCCAGAGCCTAGGGTAGTAGACACATTCGGCCAAGCCTCAGGTGGGGGAAATTTGATCCAATCACAATTTGTTGAAATTGATCCAATCATATCTCATTTTAACAACATACAAGCATACTCAACCATTCAATTTAATCAAATCATGCTCACATGGATTTTCCCCAATTTACCCTAACACATTTCATGCTCATTTAAAGCGCAAGATGATACCATTGTTGGTTTCTATGATAAGTCCCAAGATCAAAATGAACAAAAAGAATGCGAATGAATAACGAAGAAATATGGCGGAATCATACTTACAATGATTGGATTTGGATTTGTTGATGAACGGAATTTCTTCTTCCAAGCAGTCCAAGATTCGGCCAAGGCAATCCACAATGCTCCAAGCTTTATTTTTGTCTTCCCAAGCTCTTGAATAGGTTTCCCTAATCACCTTGTATAATCCCTTGAAGAGTGCTAGCTCAAAGGAAGATTTTGCAACAAAATCCTTTGTATATCCTTCAATGGAACTCACGCCAAAATGAAAGAAAATGGTCACTAGTTTCGAGTATTTGGGAGAGAGAGAGGAGAGATTTTTCTTTTCTTATTTCTTGGCTTCTAAAAAACGTGTAATGAGAATGAGAAAAAGAAATACCAATACGGTATTAGGTTGCCAAAAGTCAAAGCCAATTTGGCTCCAAAATTTGCAATGAATGGCCACCTACTTGTGTCATGAATAGTGACACATGTCACTCATAAAAGACTTTGACATCTATCATTAATCAATGACCAGCGATATGACTCGCGATGTGACTTGTGGGCCCCGCTCGAATTTGAAACGCCAGTGGGCCCGCAACCACTTCGGGCTCGGTTTCGCTAATTCCAAATTAATGAACTTCCGTCGCGATGTAATAATTACGCTTAGCGAACTTACTATTCACGTCGCTAACAAATCAATTCTAAATTAACTCGTTTGCCCGAATTAAAACCTAATTTTAATTCCGTGTCGAAATCCAATTTCATTTAATATATCGGATATATTATTTTGTCGATTAATTCCAAATTAATCTTTCTCTCTCTTCAAATAGTACTTTATCCAAGATAAAGTTCTCCGCAATTAATCCCAGATTAATTATGCTCGGATCATACGTCATCGGTGAATCTTCGGGAAGTGACCCAAGAGATCTCTGGATATGTTGGCAGTAAATACGGTCGTCGGACTATCCGAACACATACGTACCTCTTACTACGTTTTTACCGATTTACGAGACAATATTGGCTTCTAGCAAAGCGTCATGCCTACCCAATTCTCCAGAAATATTCTTACTGGAATATACGATCTATATCAGGCGTAGTATAATGTAGTATTTTCTATTGCGATCCAGTATCAGATGTCACGTGCAAGGCTTGGGGCTGGAATAGTGTCTGCCCCGTACGAAGCACATATTGGATATCAGCAACTAGTCTCTTTGAATCGGATAATCATGACCTTGTCATATTATCCCGATGGTTGCAACACAATAGAGAAAAGTTCTGAATCCCTGCGTGCATCATCTCCATATGTCTAAAGTGATACTCCGTCGTGACATCACATCCAATACACTATGATTCTTATAAACCCAGAAGAGGCGTACACAAAACCTGTTTTAGCCCTGGACGACCAAAACCAAAGTTTATCGATTGTCGCAAGTACTAGCGATGCAAGCCTCAGGTTATGACTAAATACACCTACCCTGAAGCGGACTCCCATAGACACATATACATACTACCAAGGGATTCCGCGGGGTCTATCCAGAGCGAAGCTGTTTTCCATACTATCGGTAAAACACAACCTCCTATCGCACTTGTATAAGTATCCAATACTTAAATATATGAGAACTATGCTGTTATGCCCTCACAACGCGCACAAGTGCAATACTAGTCTATTCGCATTATCGATGTCCAATCTCGATAATACTACGACTAGGGATATTTAATGATTAAACCTTTATGGATTGATACTGTCTCATATCATCTCAATCCGAATTAATCATAAGGACTTTTACCATTCAAATATCAAAGTAATAAATTACAAAACGGTAAAAGGCAATTTCATTACACATAGTTAATTTTGTACAAAACATAATGTCTTTTACAAACAGTGACGCTATGGGTCATAATTGTCCAACAAAATGACGTATGTGAATCTAGTTTATTAGGCAAATTGCTTAAAACGCCTTTTAATGGTAAATGTGTACATGCCACTGAGCTGTTAGCCCTCGTTCATGGTGACGTAAGTGGGCCCATGTCTAGCGAGGCTAGAGGTTGATTTGATTACTTCCTAACCATTACGGATGTTGCATTGCGTTATGATTATGTGTATCTTATGAAACATAAATTGGAAACTTTTGATAAAGTGATATCTCAGCATAAGCATGAGCGACCCGTATATAGTTCGGTGTTAGACATTTGAGTGATTGGATATAGGCCAAGTGGAAGATTATTGGACAATTATGACCTATAGCATCATTATTTTGTAAAAGACATGGTGTTCTTGTACAAAATTAACTATGTGACAAATGAAATTGCTCTTTTATCATTTGTAATTAGATTACCTAGATATATAAATGATAAAAGTCCATATGATTAGTACCAGATTAAAAAGATATTAGACATTATTAATCCACGAAAGGTTTAATCATTAAATATCCCTAGTTGTAGTATTGTCGAGACTAGACATCGATAATGCGGAATAGGCTAGTATTACACTTGTGCGTGTTATCAAAGCTTAACGACATAGTTCTCATTTATTTAAGTATATGATACTTATGCAAGTGTGATAGGAGGTTCTGTTTACCGATGGTACGGGAACAGCTTCGCTCTGGATAGACCCATCGGAATCCCATTGGTAGTATGACTATGTGTCTATGGGAATCCTATTCAGGGTAGGTGTATTTGGTCTTAACATGATACTTGCATCACTAATACTTGCGACAATCAGTATACTTTGGTTTTGGTCGTCCGGGGCTTTAACATGTTCTGTGTACGCCTCTTCTGGGTTACTGAGAATAGTAGTGTATTGGGTGTGATGTCAAGTTGGAAGTATCACTTCAGTCATATGAAGATGATGATCACGCAGGGATACAAAACTGGTACTCTTAAGTATTGTAGTCATCGGGATAATATGATTAGGTCATTAATATCCGATTATAGAGACTAGTTGCCAGTGATCCGATATATGCTTGGTATGGGGCAGACACAATTCCAGCCTCGGGCCTAGCATGTGACATCCGATACTGGATCGTTATATGCAATACTTAGTATACTACGCCTGATAAAGATTATATATTCCTTTAAAGAATATTTCTCGAGAATTGGGTAGGCATGGTGCTTTGCTAGAAGCCAACCATATCTAGTTAATCGGTAAGAATGTAGTACCAGGTACTCATGTGTTTGGATAGTCCGATGACCGTATTTGCTGCCAACATATCCAGGGATCTCTTGGGTCACTTCCCAAAGATTCGCCGATGAGATTTTACTTGAGAGAGAAAATTAATCTAGGATTAATTACGGCAATAATTAATCTCTGATTAATTAACAGAGAGGAAATTAATCTGAGATTAATTACGTCATGAAATAATCTGGGATTAATTCTTGAATAAAAGCGAACGCGATTAATTTGGAAATAATTGGTAAAATAATTTAATAGTTAATTATATTTTTTTATTTAATTTATTTCTTTGGGCTAAAATAATATATTTGATATATTAATTGAAATCAGATTTCAATACGGAATTAAAATTGGATTTTAATTCAAGCGAATGAATTAATTTGGAATTAATTCGTAAGCGACTTCCGTAATAATTTTTCGAGGCATTATTATTTAATTAAATTGGATTTAATTACGTCGCGACGGAAAATTCGATTAATTGGATTAAATGAAACCGGGCCCAAAGTCGTGTTGTGTGTGCCAACTAAATTTGGATTTTAAATGGGTGGGACCAATGACTTACATCAACTTGTCACTATTTGTGATATAAGTAGTTGAAAAGTAAATAAGGCGTTTACTTCACGCAACTACACACTTTAACAACTTAGGAAGTCAACATAAGTGTAATGTTTTTGGAAAACAAAATTACTATTCCTCTTCCTCTTCCTCTTAGAGCCGTGAGCTTATTCTTCTTGTTTAGAAATTTTGTTGCAAAATTTCAACTTTGATAGCACATTAAGGAGTCAAAATGAAGGTGATAGGGAAACTCACCCGATAGTTTGGAAAACGATTTGAAGGCTTGGAGCTTCCATTACATCCTTGAAAGATTTTGAATCTCTACAAATCTTTGTGAGTATTCCACAACTCCTCTTTTATTCACACACGAATCAGTCTTAGAGATCTTGTGGCATGTTTTAGGTACACTAACAGATTCCATAATTTTCTCTAAAAATTTATGGATTTCTAGCTCTTGTATTTTTTATTTTTTAAAGCTTTCTTATATTTTCTTTTTCTTTTTTAAATAAAATTACGTGTGTTTTTATTCAAATTATGAGTAGCTAATTTCTTTTTGCTGGGGTAAATGGTTAACTTTTTAATATGAAAATGTAGATTAATATCACTTATATTATAATATATATAAATTATAATCTAATGATTAATATTTAATTTAAATTTAATTAATTATTGACAAACTTTGTTACCGCCTATATGGATGATTTTATTTATTTGGCATAATTGAGTACCTAACTGGACTCGTTATAAACAAAAATTATCTCCACCTTTATGGCTTGTTTTATATGTTTTGGCATAATTAATTCCTAAAATAAATTAATTAGGTAATAATGACAATTTCTATAAAAAATAAGATTTCTAAATTTGAAATATTAAAAGTGGATCCTCTAACCCCCAGTATTTTATTTTATTATTACAATTTAATTAAAAATTTCCAATCACTTAAACATTCAATCTTTTTCTTTTCACTTAATTTATTATTTTATCTTATTAAATCTATTCCATGTGGATCGATCCCGGACGTACCGGGTTATTTTATTACTTTGGCACTCTTATACTTGGGAGTAAAGAACCACTTTTTGAGCGTGTCAAGTTTTTGGTGCCCGTTGCCTGGTAATAAATTTAGTAGATAGAAAACTCCTTGCATATTTTTTATTTATTTTTTATTTTTTATTACTTTATTTAATTTTTTTGGTTATATTTTGTGTATATCATTTTTTTCCTTCCATTTGTATAGATACAAAAATGTCCTGATTGATCCTAAATGAATCATGAATCCAGACATCCCACATACAAACAAACCATGTTTTTAATTCTTCAAGATTACATAAGACAAACAAATTAATTAAAATGGAGCTTATGTTTGGCCAAAGAATTTCTTGAATCATCTCCATCTATAGATTCTTCCATAATTTTTTATGAGAACCTAATTCATGAGATTGAGACAACTGAATGAGAAATTCAATTGAGATCTGAATTGACAAGAATCATATGACATTTTTAGATCTAAATATTTACTTTTGTATTTTCTCTACCAGTGTTTCTTTTCTTTTTTTCAATTTTTTTTCCACTTGTTTAGTATTATCCTTTTGTAAGTATTGCATTTGCACTTTTAAATTTTAGTATATAGTTTGCATTTAGGTTGCATGAAACACTGCTCTCGATCATGTAGCGGTAAATTAAATAGAGAGTCTCCATCACCTTCATCGTCAGTCAAAATGGCCGAGAATCAAAACGAAAATCCACTTGTCCGAGTTGAAAACCCAGTTGATCCGGAAGAAAACAAGTTTCAGCATGGCGATCTTAATCATCCTAGGACACTCAGACAATTAATGAATCCTGCTAGGACAGGATCACCATCTTACATTGTTTTTCCCCTAGATGCAGCATGTTTCAATTTTAAGCCAGGTGTTATCAAACTTTTACCCACATTCCACGGTCTAGAATCGGAAAATCCTTATCAGCACTTAATGGAATTTGAAGAGATATGTATAACTTTCACATACCAAAATTATAGCATGAATATAATTCGATTAAAATTTTTTCCTTTTTCTTTAAAGGATAAATCTAAAATTTGGCTGCAAAATCCTAAGTCAGGATCCATCTGAACATGGGATGATTTGTAAGAACCGTTTCTAAAAATATTTTTTCCCTCTTCATAGGACAAATTCCTTTAAGTGGAGAATCATAACTTTCACAATAGTCGGGGGAAATTTTTTACCAATGTTGGGAGAGGTTTAACGAATTGTTAAATGTTTGTCCACATCACGGGTTTGAAATATGGAGGCTGGTTGCCTACTTCTACGAGGGTTTAACACCCCAAGGTACACAAGTAGTGGAAATGATGTGTAATGGTGAGTTTAGGGATAAAAATCCCGAAGATGCACTAGATTACCTAGGACACATAGCAGAGCAATGGGACAAAGTTGACACTTATGAGTCGCCTGTAAAACCACAACCATATGGTAAAGGTATGGTTAATGTTAGGGAAGATCATGACCTTTCTACTAAGTGTGCATCTCTAGCTAAACAAGTCGAGGTATTAGAAATGAGGAAGAGTGATAATGTCAAGTCAATTCAAGAAGTCACATGTCAAATCTGTAATTCAAAGGAACATTTCACACACAAGTTTGTCCAACCTTACCAGCCTTGTAAGACTGTCTCCATGACCAAGTTAGTTCCATAAACACTTTCAATAGACCAAATCCAAACCCATACACGCAAACCTACAATTCTGGTTGGAGAAACCATAAAACTTCAATTGGAGGAATGATAACCAAGTACAACCATCGCAACAACCTCCCCAGGTACACCAGAATCTCAAAAATTCTCAGAATTATGCACCATATGTCCCACCACCTAGGAAAACCCTTGAGGATACATTGGATGCATTCATTGAGAAATAAGAAGCCATAAATAACCAAAATATGCAAACATTGATTGATTTGAAAGATACTTTCTCCAAAATCACATCTGCTTTGACCATTATTGAGAAAGGAAAGTTTCCTGCACAATCACCAGCCAAACCCCAAGAGTCATCAAAACCTTACAAGGGTAGTTCTGGTAGTCCACACATAGACCAAGTAAAATCTATTATTACTCTTCGTAGTGGTAAGGCCATCCACATACCTATTCTCGAACCTCGCGAAATTGAAAATAAATCATATTCAGAGGGTAAGAAATGGATTATCGTTGATGATAACAAATTTTCTCATGCACCATCATTTCCTGAAAGCATTAAAAAAAATATTGAACATTCCCCCAGAGATATATGAAATATCCAAATAGGTGAAGGTCAATATTCCTTTGTTAGATGCCATCCATTAGATACCATCTTATGCCAAATTTCTGAAAGACTTTTTCACCGTTAGAAGAAAGCATCAGGTAAGAAAGAAAGCTTTTCTAGCTGAACATGTAAGTTTCATTCTCTCAACCAATAATGCATTAAAATACAAGGACTCTGGTTGTCCATATATTTCATGTATAATCGGAAATCAAAAAATTGAACAAGCTTTGCTTGATCTTAGAGCTAGGGTCAATTTGATTCAATTTGCAGTTTACCAACAACTTAATATTGGTGAGTTAAAACCAACCTTAACTACTCTTTTACTTACCAATAGATCAGTCAAGGTAGTGAAAGGAATTGTGGAAGATGTGTTATTACAAGTCGATAAATTCATATATCTCATGGATTTTATTGTCTGGGAAATAGAACTTGTAGTAAACAGTTATAAGTCAATTCATGTAATACTTGGTCATCTATTTTTACCAATACCTAATGCTTTCATTAATTACTGGTTGGAACTTAATATTTTTAACATGTGCAAAAAACCATACAATGAGGACAGTGAAGACGAGAGCATGGAACTAATCGAACCAATTGTGGAGGAATATATTCAGGGGAGTTTATCTGATCCATCAAAAAATTTTACATCTAATTTTATTGAATCAAGTAAAAAATTAGATTCGGATATTTCTATAGATTTTTCTTTACTTGATTCTACACATGTACAAAAAGACGATGGAGGGAAACAAAAATTTGAGGAACTAGGGATACTTGAAAAAGAGAAACATGAATAAGCAACCAAATTGGAATTATAGACTTTGCCTGAAGGATTGAAATATGCATTTCTTGGAGATAAACAAACTTACTATGTTGTAATTTTTCTTCTCTGACAAACAATCAAGACGGTAAGTTGTTAAATGTGTGAGAAAACATAAACAAAGATTTTGATGGACTTTAAATGATATAAAATACATTAATCCTTTAAAATTGAGACGCATAATACATTTCAAAGATAATGTCAGGACACGTCGACCACCCAAAAAAAGTGAAACTTTTACAAGAAAGTAATGGTTAAAACATGAGTCCTAAATTTCTTAATTCATTCAGCTCTTACATACATGGTTTGGAGAAAAGCCCTATACTAAAAAATAAAGAGCTACAACAATTATCTGTTTGTTATAATGTGTGTAATGACCGGTAGTTCTTACTACGTATACAATGGTAATGTTACATACGGGACATAGGTACATAAAATAAATTATATTGAGACTCAAATATACTCATGGTACGACTTAGGGGACAGTCAGTAAATTCTTCGAAGTCCCAAGATGAGACCGTACAGGGTTCCATTTAGATAGCCCGTGGTATTTGGGGCGTAGCGTTTTCATATGAACTTCGATTTTTATGAATTTTATATCGTTGAAAATCTAAGATCAAAATTTACAACTTCTGCGTTGAATATTTTCCCAAATTCGGAGCAGAAGCTGGTAAAAAATGCAAGTCAAAATTGGGATGAATAGTGTTTTCAGGGTTAAAAAGAGAAATCTCAAATTTTCTAGACTTTTCTACATTTTTCTCCATATTTCCTAATATCATTCACCCCCCACTATTTATAGGGCTCACTATTCACTCATCTTGAAAATTTAGAACAAAGAGAAAGAAGAAGCAGTGAGAAAGTGGAAAAGGAAGAAATAAAAAGAAAAAGAAGAAGAAAAAAGAAGAAGAAAGGCAAATGGATAAGAAGATGAAGGAATATAGGAGTAACCATAGAGGTTGATGAAGATCCAACAAAAAAAAATGGGTGAGGTAAGAAAACTTTGTTGGTTTTCTATAAGGTCCCAAGATCAAACAAGACATGAAATTATGTGTGAACACATCAACGGAGGTAGCGGAATACTCACATTGATCGGTAGAGTCGATTTGGAGATGATCCAAGCCCAAAAACGCACTGCATTGATCTCATCACTGCAACAGTCCACTATCCTACAAAAACAGAAAATTTAGTGAAGAAACGGAGCTCCGAGCTTCGTCGGATGGATCCCGTCTCATGGGGAACCTCCCTACCACCTTCGCAAGACTTGTAAGTGTGCTAGCACTTGATTTCTCACCATGAGAAACCACTCTTGCTTCCCTTTAGCTCACGGTTTTTTTTGTGTTCAAAACCAGTCCCCAAAATCTGTTTTGGCGTGAGAGGAAGAGAGAATTTTGAGAGAGAAGAAGTTGTATTAAGTTAATTAAAATGATTTACCAAAAATCAATTTATATTTATGCCATAATTTATTAAATTAATAATAAATTTATGACACAACACATGCAATAGCTTAGAGTGTCAAACACTCAATTTCCATGCAATAACATTGAGTGCATTGTACACTATCTACATGCAAAGCATTAGAATGACATGTGTCATGTTGGGCCCCACACGTTTCCAAATGAAAGTGGGCCCACGTGCACTCACGCTGTTCGGGTTCGATATTTCCGAAATACCGAGCTTACGTCGCGACGTTAATTCAATCGAATTTAAATAAATAATTACGCCTGGCGAAATTATTATTTACGTCGCTAACGAATTAATTCTGAATTAACTCGTTTGCCCGAATTAAAATCTAATTTTAATTCCGCGTCGAAATCTAATTTCGTTTAATATATCGAATATATTAATTCATCGATTAATTCCAAATTAATCGTTCTCTCTCTTTAGACGACATTTTATCCCGGATAAAATATCTCCGTTATTAATCCTAGATTAATTTTCTCTCTCTTCTATTATAATCCCAGATTATTCAATAGTGCGAGTTGTGCGTCATCGGTGGATTATCGGGAAGCGACCCATGAGATCCCCGGATAATCTGGCAGTAAATACGGTCGTCGGAGTATCCGAATCACGTACGTACCAAGTACTACGTTCTACGATTTACGAGACAAGGTCGACTCCTAGCAAAGCACCAAGTCTACCCAATTCTCCGGACATATTCATCAAAGAATATATAGATCTGTATCAAGCGTAGTATACAATTGTATTGTGCATATTGGCCCAGTATCGGATAATCACGTGCTAGGGCTGGGGCTGGATAAGTGTCTGCCCCGTCCGAAACACATATCGGATGTCTGGTAACTAGTCTCTATAATCGGATATTCATGACCTGGTCATAATATCACGATTGGATGCGCATCACTAAAAGAGCACTAATACCGTATCCTGCGTGACATCATCTCCATTATGACTGGAGTGACACTTCCGTCTTGACATCACATCCAATACACTACGATTCCTGATAAACCCAGAAGAGGTGAACACAGAACCAGTTAAGATCCCCCACCACCAAAACCAAAGTTTACCGATTGTCGTAAGTATTAGCGATGTAAGTCTCAGGTTAAGACTATACACACCTACCTTGATTTCGGCCTCCCATAGACACCTAGTCATAATACCAATGGGATTCCGAAGGGTCTATCCAGAGCGAAGCTGTTTCCCGTACCATCGGTGAAACACGACCTCCTATCGCACTTGCACAAGTATCCAAAACTTATATATATGAGAACTATGTCGTTGTGCCCTCACAACGCGCACAAGTGCAATACTAGCCTATTCCGCATTATCGATGTCCAGTCTCGATAATACTACGGCTAGGGATATTTAATGATTAATCCTTCGTGGACTGATACTGTCTCATATCATCTCAATCCAGGAACTAATCATAGGGACCTCTCTTCATTTATATATCTAAGGTGATCTAATCACAAATGACGAGAGTGCAATTTCCTTGTTACATAGTTAATTTGCTACAACAACACAATGATCTGTGCAAATAGTGACGCTATGGGTCATTTTGTCCAACAATCTCCCACTTGGCACGTAGCGAGTCACTCAAGTGTCCTACACCCGAACTATGTAAGGTTCGCTCAAATTGCTGAGGAAAGGTTTTCGTCAGCGGATTTGTTCGATTATCGTTTGACGCGATTTATACGATCATCACATCGCCATGATGTATGATCCGAACGAATCAGATGATAAAGAAGTATATATCTGGATCGTTGATGAGACCTTTAATTCCTTAGCCTGTGCTGACGCCTAGCTCAGCTGCTAACAGAACTATATCTAATCTAATTAGATTTACTTTCGATCCAAATGGCTTCTATTGCTAGCTCAGCTGCAGCAATAATCCGCATTTGTTGTTTATTCGGCAACAGTTATCTTGCTTGGAAGATTTCCAGCTCACTGTCCCGTTATTCAAACTTTATAGTACCGCAGTATTTAATTGTTTGGAAACTTGCAGCAGTGATCCCAGTCACTTCAAGTTCTCCTTCTCCATAGTTTAAGATAGCATCTTTAGTTCTCTGAGATACTAACAGATGTTCTTACCTTCAATCCTAGTGACTGTCACTTGGATTGACCTGATGTGACTCCATATGCTTGAAGCGTATGAGACACCAATACAAGTACATTTTAAATGTACAATTTCCTAGAGAGTGTTAACAACTCCAAATCTATCCCAGTAGATCTTATACCTCTAATAAAGGTTGTTATCTCTCAGAATTCTACGGAGAATTTCTATTGAAAGCCAACCTTTCAACAATAGCTTTATGGGAATTTCACTGTCAGTGCGCTCTCTCCCACTAACCTCCTTATATACACAAGAATTATTTCGTTTTGAGTCAAATCATAAACTATTATGATTATTTCAAAACGACAGTTCCAAGAACCTTATGCTTGCATTGATCCAAACATGGATCGAATAACCCGCAAACCTTGTTTGTCGGTTATACAAAATCGTCAGGATGTTGTAAACATCCTCCAAAGGTTTCCTTTTCAGGAAAGCGATTTTGATTTGTAACTGACATATTTCATAAATGAAATATACAGTTATCACCAAGCATCTTCAAAATGGATTTACCATGGCAACAGGTAAAAGGTTGAACCGTTATTAACAAAATGTTGATAACGATACCTTTCCGTCGAAAGCATAGCTTTGCACGTTGGTATGTTGCCTTCCATGTATGTCTTCCTTGAAGACGTTTAATGTACCATAGGCAGAACGCCTTGTGGTTCAACAACTAGTATCCAAACATAGTTGTTATACATGGAATCCATTTCGGACCCATGGCACTTTGCCTCAACAGGGAGTCGATACCTCGTATCACTTCCTCATAACGTAGTCGGATGGTACACCTCCATAAGATTGACATCATTTATGATGTTAGATCAGAAACCCATACCCTAGGTTGTTTTCTGACTCTATCCGATCTACGAGTTTCTTGTGTATTTGAAGATTAATGTATAGATTCATCATAGATGAACTATTTGTGTTCCATTACGGACTTCGTGCCTAGAATAGTACTATTACTCCGATTTTCATCGAGTATCACTATCCTCCCACTGACCACTGCATATCGGTATTCCTCTCAGGAAAACCGCGCATGGTGAGCAACAATTACATTGTTCTCATGTGGGATTTATAAGTACTATACTTAAGGTTTCCCTTAGGATAACTTATATTGGCACTTATCCAATTTGGGTCCTTAGTTTGGTATCAACCAAACGTTATGCCTGGCATACCCAAATTATCAGGAATGAGAAACCTCGTTTCTTCCCTGTTCATATCCTATATGATATCTGTCAAACAGATTTATATGGAACCTTATTCTAAATAAGTTTTGCACTGTTAATACATATCCTGTAGAAGGTAATAGTAGCTCAGAGCGACTCGTGATAAACCTTATCATGTCCAACAAAATTCGGTTTTAGTTCGGACACACCGTCTAACTGACGTGTCTCGAGAGGAGTCCTCATCTGAAAGAATACCATACTCTTTCATGTACGTATGAAACTTACTGCTTAAGTATTTTCCATTACGGTATTACCGTGGCGGAATAATACTATAGCCGATCTGTTGTCTACTTCGTGTCGAAACTCTAAAGTTTCTGATCTGTGTTCTTCAAAAGAAACACATAACCACAACGTGATGTCACATCCGTTAAGGTCACGAAATATTCATGTTAACATATAGCCTAGCTAGATATGGGCCCACTTACTTCACCATGAATAGGGCTAACAGATCGGTGGCCCTTTTACTATTACCAAGTAAATAGTATTTTAGGTATTTAACCTAATAAACTAGATTCGTAAACCTTATTTGAATAGTCAAATCAGTCCTAGTACCCACTCTTTAAAAGTGTGGATATACGAGTCTTGTTTAATTGTGTCCCAGACAACAATGCCACAAATAAGTCTCCATTGATCAAATCAATTTGAGCTATTTATTTGTCATTTTATATGTTTGAGATTTTTTGTTCTTTATATTCAAAATATAAATTCTGTTTTATTTACATCCAATGTATTTATCTCAGTATCATCTTTATATATTGAAACACTTTAGTGTTCTAGAATATAAAGGTTTTATCCGCAATGGATTAAACACTGATATAGAGATAATGTCTCTAGATAAACTAGTTACATTATAACATTTCCTAATTTAAGTACATACCCAAAGGCAGTTCCTAAACTTAGGTATCTACGGTCGAAACACAAGCGACTTTCATCCCGTTTCCAATTCGCAGAGAAATCTCGGCTTGAAGCCAGTATCCAGCTCACAGCGGATTCTGAATGTCAATACATATATTTTATGTACCACACTAAGTATTCAATTTTAATACTAGTAGTGAACATAACTTTGACAAATATTTTAAAGTTAGAGCCTCGCCCTTTCTTTAATTCCTTCGTGTCTTCCATATCCAAATGGTAGTCACTTTGGGATATGTCAATTATCCTTTTCAATATTTCACAAACCTTTGGCCAAGCCTTGGGTTTGGAATATCGAAACGATGTGCACCTTGTGCTACATGCCCAATTGCAAACTTTGACTTTTCTCCACTAGAATAGTCAATTAATTCTCCAAGAATTATTAATTGCAACTTTAATACTTTTAAATCTAAAGATAGATTTATTATAAGTATTTAATTAAGCACTAAAGTCATCATCACATAAATCTTCCAAAGACTTTATGCTCTACTATTTGCTTAATTAGGGCTTAGTCTTAATAAGTTATTTTATCAAATAAATTAACCTATTATTAATTCCCAATTGAAAATTAAATCATTTAAAACATTTAATCCAAGGATTATATATTTTAAATATTCACCTTTCAATTCTTTCTTGATTTCAATAGTCCAACTATTTTAATCAATTTTTAATAAGGTATATTTTATTATAATGATTACAATAATCCAATTATCTAATCAACTATAATTTTAATATTGATTACTATAATCCCATTATAAAATCAACTATCATTTTAATTCAATTATTGATTACTATAATCCAATTATAAAATCAACTATATATTGAATGAGTTTGTATATAGTCCAACTATATATATTTTTAAAAACAACATAAATATTAGTCCGACTAATACTTTTAATTAATATGACGAGTAAAATAAATGAGCGTGTTTAGCGAGTATTCGAACGAATGTTGCAAATTCAATACTTGCCTCCCACTATTTTTCGTCGAGCCTCTAACCCTCTGTGGAGTACTCGGGAAACCGCGTTTCCTAGTGGGCTAGGATCCTATTAAATAACACACAACCCTGACTTTGGCCAATAAAAAGCTGTATCCTATTTAACTAGGTAGATCTCTCAGATCAATTGGATCTCATCCAATTCCTAGATCCGGTTAGGTGGACATCCAAGTCCGAAACATATGTATAATGTCAATGTATCCAATACATTTTCCTAACCATATCCTCCGAATCATTTAGGCATTGGCTTTGGCCAAACACAAACCTAATGATTCCAGTTAAGCGGGACCCATTGACGAGGAAAGTTTCGTAATCAATGTCATTGGACAAAAAGTGATCTGACTTTGGTCAATAAAAATCACGATTTGGACAAGACACCGATATGCAACAAAACTCTCATGATTCAAGTACATCCTTGATTGACAAAGGTCTTGACTTTGGTCAAAAACAAACCATGCCAACTTCGGATCTTGAACAAGAATCATTCAATGGAAGGATATTGCTTAATATAGATTGAGGGATTTTCGCGTGCAAATTGGCTACCATTTAATTATCTTTGTTAGGTCTCATCATCATACACCCTAAACATGCATTCTAAATACATAATAAAGCGAGTATGAAATAAAATAATAATGATATGCGGATGGATACTTAACACATTGATCCTAGATCAATCTATCTCCCCTTTCTCACTCAAGCTAGCACTTGTACTACTTCTACCCGTTACACTACACTTCTAAAGAAACCTCATATACATAGAGGGGAATAGGTGAGAAGAGAATACAAAGAGAAAGAAGGGATAAGGCTGGACACGCAGGTCCAATTTAATAAATCGAATTTATTACAACAATTTCTAAAATTGCCCACCCGACTAATATCCATCCGATATGCATTATTCATTCAACACAACCATGTATTCACACACATAAGCATGCTATCAATCAATTAATATCAAATTATTATCTGATAATTAAGTGATCATCCAATGTTCAAACAACGATTTGATTTTGATCGGTCAAACTCGTTTTTGCGAATAAGTACTCAAAGTACGAATTCATGAATTATTTAAACTACATCATTAAATCAAATTTAACATGTATTTAATACTTCATTATTCAATTCCAAATTAAATATTGCACTTTATTTAATAAACCTTTACGATTTAAATTCCAAATTCAATCGCGTCGGGACTCAAAGTCCGATTAACGTCCAACGTCAATTTAATTTAAGTCTAATGGGCTTTAAACTAATTTCTTTAGGCATGGGCTTCGGCAACCAAAGCCCAATAGTGGAATCACCCAAAATGCCTTAGAAATCAATTTCGGCCCATTAGGCCCAATTAAACATTAAAGGTTCATTAGTCGCAATTGGGCTTTATGGTTAAGGTTTTGGGCCCAATTGGATCCAATCCACTTGGCCTAAACCAAACTTGATAAATCAAGCCCAATAGCCCCAATACAAAATTCAAGCCCAAATCCAATTAAAGCCTATAAATTAATTACAAATCCAATTTAATCCTAATTTCATTACCTAATTTAACATAAAATCCAATTACAATTATTAATCGACATATTGCAATAATTGACTTAACTCTATTGTTTATTCACATAATCAAAAATACAAAATCATCAATAATTGAAAATTACATACATGTCAAACACTAGGAAAAATCAAACCCATTTACATCTTTCTGCTTCGGCCAAGGAGGGATTTTGTGTCCGATCGGTTTCGATCCAATCGAACCTACAATCGACATCAATCAACATCCGATTTGATTTCATACACACCAATGTCACAAAACCAAAATTACCAAGACATTAGGGCAATGACACATTCGGCCAAGGTAAGGATTTGGGGTTTTTGTCCAATTCGAAATCCAACCAATTCGATTCAAATTAACGTCAACCTAATCGATTCTAACTCATCAAATAATCAAAAATCAAAAATCCAAGATCCAAAAAATCACCAAACCATTCGGCCAACATATCCATTTTGGGGAAAATAATTCCAAATCATTTTTCATCAAATTAGTCCAACCAAATGAATTTAAACATGTTATAAGCATACTCAAACAAGCAATTTATTCAAATCATGCTCAAATCACATTTACCCAAATTTTAAAACCCTACAAATTTCATGCTTGCAACATTAGCTCATGATGCCATTTTTGGTTTTCTATAAGGTCCCAAGATCAAACAAGACATGAAATTATGTGTGAACACATCAACGGAGGTAGCGGAATACTCACATTGATCGGTAGAGTCGATTTGGAGATGATCCAAGCCCAAAAACGCACTGCATTGATCTCATCACTGCAACAGTCCACTGTCCTACAAAAACAGAAAATTGAGTGAAGAAACGGAGCTCCGAGCTTCGTCGGATGGATCCCGTCTCATGGGGGAACCTCCCTACCACCTTCGCAAGACTTGTAAGTGTGCTAGCACGTGATTTCTCACCATGAGAAACCACTCTTGCTTCCCTTTAGCTCACGGTTTTTGTGGTTCAAAACCAGTCCCAAATCTGTTTTGGGCGTGAGAGGAAGAGAGAATTTTGAGAGAGAAGAAGTGTATTAAGTTAATTAAAATGATTTACCAAAAATCAATTTATATTTATGCCATAATTTATTAAATTAATAATAAATTTATGACACAACACATGCAATAGCTTAGAGTGTCAAACACTCAATTTCCATGCAATAACATTGAGTGCATTGTACACTCTATCTACATGCAAAGCATTAGAATGACATGTGTCATGTGGGCCCCACACGTTTCCAAATGAAAGTGGGCCCACGTGCACTCACGCGTTCGGGTTCGATATTTCCGAAATACCGAGCTTACGTCGCGACGTTAATTCAATCGAATTTAAATAAATAATTACGCCTGGCGAAATTATTATTTTTACGTCGCTAACGAATTAATTCTGAATTAACTCGTTTGCCCGAATTAAAATCTAATTTTAATTCCGCGTCGAAATCTAATTTCGTTTAATATATCGAATATATAATTCATCGATTAATTCCAAATTAATCGTTCTCTCTTTTAGACGACATTTTTATCCCGATAAAATATCTCCGTTATTAATCCTAGATTATTTTCTCTCTCTTCTATTATAATCCCAGATTATTCAAGAGTGCGAGTTGTGCGTCATCGGTGGATTATCGGGAAGCGACCCATGAGATCCCCGGATAATCTGGCAGTAAATACGGTCGTCGGAGTATCCGAATCACGTACGTACCAAGTACTACGTTCTACCGATTTACGAGACAAGGTCGACTCCTAGCAAAGCACCAAGTCTACCCAATTCTCCGGACATATTCATCAAAGAATATATAGATCTGTATCAAGCGTAGTATACAATTGTATTGTGCATATTGGCCCAGTATCGGATAATCACGTGCTAGGGCTGGGGCTGGATAAGTGTCTGCCCCGTCCGAAACACATATCGGATGTCTGGTAACTAGTCTCTATAATCGGATATTCATGACCTGGTCATAATATCACGATTGGATGCGCATCACTAAAAGAGCACTAATACCGTATCCTGCGTGACATCATCTCCATTATGACTGGAGTGACACTTCCGTCTTGACATCACATCCAATACACTACGATTCCTGATAAACCCAGAAGAGGTGAACACAGAACCAGTTAAGATCCCCCACCACCAAAACCAAAGTTTACCGATTGTCGTAAGTATTAGCGATGTAAGTCTCAGGTTAAGACTATACACACCTACCTTGATTTCGGCCTCCCATAGACACCTAGTCATAATACCAATGGGATTCCGAAGGGTCTATCCAGAGCGAAGCTGTTTCCCGTACCATCGGTGAAACACGACCTCCTATCGCACTTGCACAAGTATCCAATACTTATATATATGAGAACTATGCCGTTGTGCCCTCACAACGCGCACAAGTGCAATACTAGCCTATTCCGCATTATCGATGTCCAGTCTCGATAATACTACGGCTAGGGATATTTAATGATTAATCCTTCGTGGACTGATACTGTCTCATATCATCTCAATCCAGGAACTAATCATAGGGACCTCTCTTCATTTATATATCTAAGGTGATCTAATCACAAATGACGATAGTGCAATTTCCTTGTTACATAGTTAATTTGCTACAACAACACAATGATCTGTGCAAATAGTGACGCTATGGGTCATTTTGTCCAACAAACTTAACCCAAATTTTAATGATTTGCATTTTGGTAGTTGGATAATGGTAGTAAGCTAATGACTTGATAATAATGAAGTTTGGATGATTTGTGTTGAAGAAATGAGTGTTTGGGTAGTTTTAGATTTGTTATTTAAGTTTGTTGATTTAGTAAGGATGATTGGATTTGAGGGTGTTTTGATGTTAAAAGTGTATTACAATGTTAAATTAGATGTTATATTTGCTTGTAGAAGTGTTGTAGATGTAATTTTTGATTGGGATTGTGTGGGATTGAATTTTGGGGACTGGTCATGGTGAAACAGATTCAGCCCCTGGAAAACAACGGCGCGTCGTGACACCGGCTAGCCAGAGAAGTATAAGAACCCAGCGTTAGCGCGTCACGACGCGACGACCAATAGCAGAATTTTTCTAAATTAATTTTAAGCCATCCCAGCTCTACCCTAGCATATTAGAGACCACCTTTAAGGTCTCGTATCAATTCGCATACATACATCACGTAATTGAGTTAAGAAGTTTAACCTAGTTCCGAAACTCACCTTGTGATTTGTAATCTAACCAAATTACCATTTACAGACCATTTATGAGTTGCAATCCCCTTCGATGAAGCGGAATAGCTCCAGCCAGATTCCTAAAATAGTGAGTGGACACCCCTTTCTTTAAGTCGATTTCATTTATTGATTTATTCATTCTTTATAAGTTCAGACTTACTTTTTCCAGCACATATGGCGTTAGCCTTTATTTATTTATAGTTATTTTTCATATGATAGTGATTTAAAAATGAGATATTTCCAGTATGGTTTTTATGTTTTTCGAGGAATGAGGGAAAAACTCACCCCAGTATGTAACTTGACAGAGATGGAATTAACGGACATAGGACATGTTCACATGTAGAGGACTAGGGGGACGATAATACGTAATGCCCCAAGATCCTAGTTTCAGAGACAGGATGACGGCATAGGTTTGTGTACCTGGACTATAGTTCAGAGATTGAGTGGTAGCATAAATCTGCACCCCCAGTTCTAGTTTGTGGCTTGGGGGACGGCGATACGTAATGCCCCAAGACCACCAGATTCAGAGAAAATAGTGGCATGATTTTGGGGACGGCGATATATAACGCCCCAAAGTCATGGATTTGCACTGCTGGCTACAGTTAGGCGTATGGGGGGATGACGATACGTAACACCCTAATATGCCAAGTTTTTCATACAGAGACAGATTTCAGAAAGAGTTTTCAGTTTTTAGCAATAGTTTTTCAGATTTTCGGAAAACAAATTTCCGAAACTAGATTTTAGAAATAGTTTCCAGAAACCGGAATTTGAAAGCTGTTTTCAGAAATACAAGTTTTATAAAGGGATTTCTGAGGAAGTTTCCAGAAAAGAGTTTTCATGAAAAGACATTTCTGGAACTATGGTTTTGGAACCAAAAGTTTTTACATCAGTTTTCAGTTTTCGTCCACTCACTTAGATCGTATAGTGATCTAACCCATACTTTCAGTTTCCTTGTTTTGTAGGTGCTCTTGGAGGACGAGCTCGAGAGGATGGATATTGATGTAGTCATTAGGGTTTGGAGCCCACCAGTTCAGATTCAAAGAGCATAAGAGTCCAGTTCAGAGTTAAAGAGCATAAGAGTCTAGTCATAGTCAAAGTCAAAGTGGTGATGCATGCATATTGGATAAGTCACTATAAGTATCAATTAAAGTGTTGTAAAAAGAAGTATATTTTCGTATACAGTTATGAGTAATAAAAGTATTTTATGTTGTTGAGTTGTGCTATGGTCCTTGTGCAGGTCTTTGCATTTAGATAGTTCATTAGTAAAGAATATAGTCGGAAAGTCAGAGGCTTATGTGTTTAGTACTGTTATCCCCTGTCGGTGACATCTTCCAGATTCGGGGAAGTTACAAAGATGGTATCAAAGCATGGTCTAGGGAGTCAGTGACTGTAATGGGTAGAGTGTTGGGGTCTTGTATACATAGTATATCCGGGATACTTGTATGTGGGGCACTACCTCTCCAGTATCTGATCCTTGAGTATGTCCTTAAGATCCAAAGATAAATTAGTGAGCTTTCCTAGATCATTCGAATATCATCCCTTACGAGAACAATGATACTATAGATCCAAGTTAGGAATCTTCTTGAAGATATTTGGCCTATTACCAGAAGTACAAATAAGCTATGAAACCATATGATAAGATTTTAAGAAAAGTACCCAATGGAATAGGGAAGATGAGTTATAAGGAAGAAAGAGAAGATGGATAGAAGCTTAGAATAGCCAGAGACAGAAAAGCAAAGAGACAGAAAGAAATAGAAAAAGTTTAAAGATATCTGCCCAAAAAAGTAGAAGGCATAGAGAAAGCTAGAAGAAGAGTAAGGAAAGGTATATGAATTAGTAAGTGATCAGAAGTAAGAAAGAAGGAAATATAGAATCAGACTAGTATAGAAACCCATATAAGCTAATAGAATAGTAAAGCCGCATCAAGTAACAGAATTTCTCGGTAGATGTAAAATTCCATCGCTCCTCATAAAAGTTTCCTTCGAGCTGATTCAATAGCCATCAAGTACCTCGTATAGATAGTGAGTTCCCCGAGTAACGAAGAATAAGCCAGAGAAATAGCAGGAGAAAGGAACCCAGATTAGTCTCAAGGGCCCCAATGGACCTACATGCTAAAAATGATTAGAGAACTCCAGATTCCCAAAACCTAGACCCAGACCCACAAACAGGAAACAGAAACTGTTAGTTACCTTACCCCCAACAATCTGATAGAGACAAGACCTTAAATTATCTAGTCTTCGAACCCTTTAATGACACCAGATAAGGAAGCTGTCCTGACAGAGCCTACCTCATACCCACCTTACATGAGAAATAGACTCTATCGGGACACGAATTATCAGAACAATAATATAAGAACACATCGAAACATAAGATGTTAGTCCTAGCCCATACCAGTTTAAATATAGACGACTATAAGAAACTGATGACATATCATCATCAGAAATGGAAGCATTCAAAAGATAGATCAACCATAAAAAGATAATGGAAGTTTTGAGGTTATTAGGAAAAGAACCCAGTGTAGCCCAGAGAATAAGACAAGTCAGCACAAGATTTCCAGCACTAGTAAAAGTCTAGAGGATAGACCAATACGGTAGAACCTAAAGATCAGCCTACCAGCCAGTAGAAAACCATGAAAGTATAAAAGAACAAACCAATGAGGATATGGATATTTAAAAGTGATAAAGGTACTAGTATGGACCATAGAACAAAGCATCATAGTTGTGGTTGGTGGCAAGAGCAAAGAGCAGAGATTTAAGAAATAGCCAGAAGAGCGAACCACTACTAGCCTCAGTAGCATGGCTTATAGCCAGAGAATATGATATGGAGATTGTATGAAAGAAGCAGAAGTGGCAAGAAGATTCAGTATGTACAGTGAAATAAGAAAGGAAGTTTGGAGATAGTAAGATAAGTGAAGACTTCAGAGAAATCAAGAGTAATGAATCTTAAAGCATGGAGTAGTTGACCAGGTCCCCGCAGAACAAATGATGACCCTCCCTTCCAGAAACCTCAATTTTAGAAAGCGTGTAAACAACTAACCAAATTGTTGTAGAGCCTAATTGTAAGGTAGAAATGCGTATCTGTAGATCCTTAGAGAGTGTATAAACTCACCTTTCTACTTAGCGCAGTAAAGATGAGTATTTGACATGATATGTGAATTGCGAGAAAGCTAGACAGCCAAATCGATGAATTCAAAGAGACATAGACAGGCAGCATGAGCCAGAATAGTTTGAAGTCACAATAAGTTAAGCTAGTCTAGAGGCCATAATTAAATTAAGGAGCTTTTAAAATAATAAAGACTTAAAACTACAAAGAAATTAGGGAAAATGACTCTTAGGATTAAAGTAAGTAAATTATAAGGAGACCAATGGTAATGAGAACGAAAAATTAGATAAAGAATAGTGCTCAAACCTAAGGTTTAAAAGAAATTAAAGATGAGTTCAAAGGACTAATAAGAGAAGGAAAAGACTAGATGAAAAACAATAAATGAAATTGAGATTTAGTAAAAGATATCCTAGATATTTGAGGCTGGGAGAGAATTTTCAGAAGAATAGAGAAGTAAAAAGTTCAAGGAACTGAGAAAAGAAAGAAACTTAGGCAGCAAGGTAAGCTTATTAAAGAGGAATAACAAGAAAGTGTAGCAACACTCAGAGAGAGAAAGTAAAGACTTTAGAATTTCAAACAACAGAGATACGACAAGAAAAAGTACAGAGGTAGTACGAGGAAGTTTTAGAGAGCATGTTCTTTGAAGAACTTTTCAAAAGAGGCAGTTCGATAGTTGAAGATAATCAAAAGTAAAGTGGAAGAGACAACCAGACGGTTTTAGTAGTTGTACCCTAGTGTAGGAAATGTTACCAGACATATATGCCCAAAAGTTTTAGGCTTATAATTCAGCCGAATGTGCAACTAGATCACCATAACCAGAAAGATTACATAACAAGGTCCCACCCTCCCAACCCTCGTTAGACAACAGCATCAGAGGTGGATCTTGATGATTGCCTCAAGATACTCCCAGAAATGAGTTAAGGTATAGTGGAAAAAGATCTTCGGACTTAGTATGAGGCCAGTGTAAATGTACGAGACAACCTCAAGTTAAAGAATCAGAAAAGTTGCATAGCGGAATGGTATATAGATAAGAAGAAATTAAGTAACGGCTGAGATTTCAAGGAACCAAGGTCAGATGAAATGATGAGTATGTAAAGAAATAGGATATTTCTCAAAAAGAAAGGCAAAGACATAAATCAGAAAAGTTTTCAGGATAGAGTAGAATAAAACAGGAGATGATAATAATCCAAAAGGAAATGTGGAGATTGAAGCTGTTAAAGTGCAACGATGTTAGGATAGAATACCTAATAAGCAAAGACAAAAGTAAAGCAGATTATGTACCTGTAGACACGGCATATAGATGGGTGACTCTGTCCGGGCTCGCGGCCCGTCGGGAGTATGGAGTAGCCCACGGGGGACTAAACCGGAGAATAAAGGAGTCACCAACCAATGTGAACTGGGAAATGATTTAAGGCCGGACCCACCCCTCGCAAGGGAAGACCTCAAACCGTTGGGTTTGAAATTGACCCTTACTTATGCCAGTTGTAATGAACGGGTTTACACAATGATATAACCAAGTCTTATGCAGCACATGTAAGATAATTTAAATAAACACACGAATTTACATACCAATAAACATTAATCAAAATAATGGAAGCATATTACATTAAAGAGTACAAGATGCGGAAATGAAAATAATAAATAATCATAGGCGGAAAAGCGTCAATGAATAAATAACAAATACATGGGGGTTAATCAGGCTTATGCGAGTATTTCCCGAGTGGTATGTGGACTTGTATCCCAAGTATAGACCGCACTATTGTCCATTCAGATTCGGCTTCAGATTTTATGTCTTGGTTTCCATTAGATATAGCACAAGAGGCAACACTCAAGCATTAACACAATGCAATCATGGAAATAAACGTGAAGTGATGCGGCAGAATAAATAAAGATAACTAATGGAATGAATACGAAGCGATAACTAAAAAAAACAATAGAAAGACGTATAACTAAATAAATAACACAAAGGAAATGTGTGATGACGAATACGATAAATAAATAAATAACAAAAAAGGAAAAATAATGGCAGAATAAAAGGAGAATATATGTGACCAAGAGACTTGGCCGACATCTATATGGGATCTCGTATGCCCGGTTGGACGTATTTCACATCCAACCAAGCATACCTCGTCCGGCGCAGCAAAATATCATGGTAAAGACTTCCTTCAGGCATTTCTCGGAAATAGCTGACCTTTAATCCGATGTAAGTAGCCCATGCACACTAAATGATAATGATGAATAAATAACTAACGGAACAACAAGAAATGACTAACAGAATAAAAGAATAGAGATGCGACCAAGAGACTTGGCCGACATCTATATGGGATCGCGTATGCCCGGTTGGACATATATCATGTCTAACCAAGCATACCTCGTTCGACAAAACAACATATCATGGTAAAGGCTGCCCTCAGGCATTTCCCACAAATAGGGTGACCTTTAATCTGATGTAAGTAGCCCTTGTGCACTAAATGAAAATGATGAATAAATAACTAACAGAACAATGAGAAACGACTAACGGAATAAAAGAATAGAGATGCGACCAAGAGACTTCATGTCTAACCAAGCATACCTCGTTCGGCGCAGCAACATATCATGGTAAAGCCTGCCCTCAGCCATTTCCCGCAAATAGGGTAACCATTAATCCGATGTAAGTAGCCCATGCGCACAAATGATAACGATGAATAAATAACTAACGGAACAACAAGAAATGAATAACAGAATAAAAGAAAAGAGATGCGACCAAGAGACCTGGCCGAAATCTATATGGGATCACGTATTCCCGGTTGGACATATCTCATGTCTTACCAAGCATACCTCATCCGGCACAGTAAAATATCATGGTAAAGGCTGCCCTCAGGCATTTCCGACAAATAGGGTGACCTTTAATCTGATGTAATTAGCCCCTGCGCACTAAATGATAACGATGAATAAATAACTAACGGAACAACAAGAAATGAATAACGGAATGAAAGAAAAGAGATGCGACCAAGAGACTTGACCGACATATATATAGGATCTCGTATGTCCGGTTGGACATATCTCATGTCTAACCAAGCATACATCGTCTGGCGCAGCAAAATATCATCGTAAAGGCTGCCCTCAGGCATTTACCACAAATTGGGGGACCTTTAATCCATTGTAAGTAGCCATGCGCACTAACAATCAGCTTTAAATAAATAAATAATGGAATAATAAACGGAAAGTAAATAGCGGAATAATAAACACAGACAGTAAATGAACATAAAAAATAAATATCAAAAATATTAAAGAAATCAAATGTGACCAAAGGACTTGGCCGCTAGTGTGGGATCTCGCATGCCCGATTAGACACATTCAACGTCTAACCAAGCATGCCGTGTCCGGGATAACAAAATGAATATTAAAGAGAGGGCCCTCAGGTCTTACCTTCTAAGTTGCTTCTCGGAATGGCATTGAGACGTCGCCATAAGGGTTAATGCTCCGCAGCTTTTCTGGTTCACTGGTTCAACACTTTTGTTCACTGTTTCGCTAATTTGAGCTGCTATTTTCTCTATTTTTGCTGCTATTTTTCTGCCATTTTTTGGGCCTGTTTTGGGATGATTTTGGACTATTTTGCTATTTTAAGGGACTATTTTTTTAGTTGTTTACTACTATATTTCGTTCGGTCAATGGAACTTAGAAAGTGGTTGTTTTGTGTCGGTTTGTAGGCAGTTTTTTGTTGGCTTTGATGGTTTGCTTTTTGTGGTTGGAAGGTTGTTGTTTCACGTGTATGTGTAGGGCTTAAGGTTTTGTGGCTTGTATGAAGGGTGCGTGGCCATGTGGCTTATTTTATTGACAGCCGAGGGCTGTTTGTGATGTGTGTTATGGTCATTTGTGGGCCGTGTGTAATATGTCTTATTTGTTTGATTATTTGTGTGTTCAGGTTTGAGAGGTTTGAGTTATTATTTTGTTTTTGTTGCCGTGAGAGTTGATGAGTGAAGGTGCGTGAGGTAGAGAGAAAGATGAGATGGTGACATGAATTTAGGGTTTTACTTTTTGTTTCTTTTTACTGAGAGAGAGAGGCTGAGTGGTGAGAATGGTAGAGAGAGGAGGGGGCTGTTGGTTTCTATTAAGGTCCCAAGATCAATTATAAGCATGAATCAAGTGCGAATACATATCGAGAAGTTTGCGGAATACTTACATCAATCAGTTGAGCGACGCGGCAAGCAACGAAACTCCAAAAATGCTCACTGGTTTGGCATGAACTGCAGTTTTGTGCTTACTGTTTTGGCTTCGTTTTTGGTCCTTCGTCAAGCTCCAAGCATGGTCGAATGGTTCCCGGCTCATGGGTGAGCTTCCCTATCACCTTCGCATATCTCGTAGTGTGCTAGCACTTGCGGTTTTTGCCACAAAAACCCAACTCTATGCTTCCCAACTCACGGTTTTATTGCAAACCAGTGAGCTCATTTTGCCTCCATGGGCGTGAGCAGGAAATAGAAGAAAATGAGAGAGATTAAATTTGGTTGGTTCCAAATTTGTGTATTATATACACTCATTTGAATTTCACATGCATTTCATGTGAATTTGGCTTTAAAAAGTCAAACCATTTAAAGCCTCCAACCACCCACATCACTCAATCCATAAACTTGTCATGTCACATCACTCAAAGTGACTTGTGATTTGACGCTTGATGCGACTAGCGATTTGATGTTTGATTTGACGTGCCGCACTCGAATTCGAAATGCGAATGCGCTCGCAAATCATCTCGGGCTCGGGTTCGCTAATTCTAAATTAACGAATTTTCCTTTGCGTCGTAATTAAATGATTACGCCTAGTGAAATCACTATTCACATCGCTAACGAATTAATTCTAAATTAATTCGCTCGCCCGAATTAAAATCTAATTTTAATTCCGCGTCGAAATCCAATTTCGTTTAATATATCAAATATATTAATTTCTCTCTTCAATTATATTTTATCCCAGATAAAATATCTCCGCAATTAATCCCAGATTAATTTTCTCTCTCTTCTAATTAATCCCAAATTAATTTAGAGTGCGAGTTATATGTCATCGGTGAATCTTTGGGAAGCGACCCATGAGATCCCCGGATATGTTGGCAGTAAATTCGGTCGTCGGACTATCCGAATACGTAAGTACCTCGTACTACGTTTATACCAAATTACAAGACAAGGTTGGCCTCTAGTAAAGCACCATACCTCCCCAATTCTCTGGAAACATCCTTACATGAATAAAGGATCTGTATCAAGCGTAGTATACCGTAGTATTGCGTATTTCTGTCCAGTATCGAATGATCACGTGCTAGGCCTGGGTTTGGAATTGTGTCTGCCTCGAACGAAGTACATGTCGGATCTCTGGTAACTAGTCTCTCAATCAGATAACTATGACCAAGTTATATTATCCCGATGGCTGTATCACTAAAGAGAACCAGTCCCGTATCCTACGTGACCATCATCTCCATATGACTGGAGTGACACTTCCATCTTGACATCACACCCAACACACTATGATTCTCGATATACCCAGAATCGGCGTACATCGAAACCAGTTAAAGCCCTGGACGACCTCAACCAAAGTATATTGATTGTCGTATGTATTAGCGGTTCAAGTCTCAGGTTAAGACCAAATACACCTACCCTGATTTCGGACTTCCATAAACACATAGTCATACTACCAATGGAATTCTGAGGGGCTCTTTTCCAGAGCGAAGCTGTTTCCCGTACCATCGGTAAAACACAACCTCCTATTACACTTGCATGAGTATCCTATACCCAAATATATGAGAACTATGCCATTTGTGCCCTCACAATGCGCACAAGTGTAATACTAGTCTTTTACGTATTTATCGATGTCCAATCTCGATAATACTCTGACTAGGGATATTTAATGATTCATCCTTCGTGGACTGATACTATCTCATATCATTCTCTGCCCAGGAACAAATCATAGGGACCTCTCATCATTTATACATCTATGTGATCTAATCACAAATGATAAGAGTGCAATCTCATTTGTCACATAGTTAATTTGTACAACAACACCATGATCTGTACAAATAGTGACGCTATGGGTCATAATTGTCCAAGAATCTCCCACTTGGCCTATAGCCAGTCACTCGAGTGCTTGACACCCGAACTATGTACGGTTCGCTCAAATTGCTGAGAAAAGGTTTTCGTCAGCGGATTTTCATGACTATTATCTGATGCGATTTATTCGATCATCACATCGCCACGATGTATGATCCGAACGAATCAGATGAATATCGAAGTATGTATATGGATCGTTGATGAGACCATTAATTCTTTAGCCTGTGCTGACGCCTAGCTCAGCTGCTAACAGAATTATATATAATCTAATTAGATTTGTTATCGACCCAGAAGGCTTCTATTACCGCTTCAGCTGCAGCAATAACCCGCATTTGTTGTTTATGCAGTAACATTATCTTGCTTGGAAGATTTCCAGCTCACTGTACCGTTATTCAAACTGTATAGTACCGTTTGCGACTTAAAGTCATTTTATCGGTTAGGAAACTTGCTACAGTGATCCTAGTCACTTCAAGTTCTCCACTCCATAGACTAAGATAGCATCTTTAGTTCTCTAAGATACAAACGGATGTTCTTAACATCAATCCATTGACTATCACTCGGATAGGCTTGTTTGTGACTCCATATGCTCAAAGCGTATGAGACACCAGGTTGCGTATATTTTTCAATGTACGATTCCACAGAGAGTTTTATCGAAAGTCAAGCTTTCACCGATATTTATTATGGGAATATCATTTCCAAGAAATGACGTATTATCATTATTCATAGGACAGCCACTGTCAGTGCGCTCTCACTAACCCTCTTATATACACAAGAATCATTTCGTTTTGAATTAAATCATACACCATTATGATTACATCAAAACGACAATTCCTAGAACCTATGCTTGCTTCAATCCAAACATGGATCGAATAACCTGCAAACCTTGTTTGCTAGTTTTAGTACGACAAAATCGTCATGATGTTGTAAACATCCTCTAAAAGGTTTCCTTTTCAGGAAAGTGATTTTCCCATCAAGCTGTCATATTTCATAAATGAAACATGCAGCTTTAGAAAGCATTATCAATTTCAGACTCATGGAATTTTGCCATAATAGGGAGTCGATACCTTGTATCACTTTCTCATACGTAGTCAATTGGTATACCTCAAAAGATAGACATATTTACGAGGTGAGATCAGAAACTCATACCCCAGGTTGTTTTCTGACTCTCTCCGACATACGCGGTTCTTGTGTATTCGAAGATTAATGGTATAGTTTCATCCTTGATGAACTATTTTGTGTTCCATTAGGATTCGATGCTTGGAATAGTATTACTCTGATTTTCATCGAGTTTTACTATCCTCCCACTTACCACTGCATATCGGTATTCCTCTCAGGAAAACCGCATGGTGAGCAACAATCTAATTGTTCTCTTGTGAGATGTATAAGTACAATACTTATGGTATCCCTAGGATAACCTACAATTTGGCACTTATCCAATTTGGGTTTTAGTTTGGTATCATCCAAACATATGCCTAGCATACCCAAATGTTCAGGAATGAGAAACTCGGTTTCTTTTCCCTTTTATCTAATATGATCTCTGTCAAACAGACATTAATGGAACCTTATTCTAAATAAGGTCTGCACTGTTAATGCTTATCCTTTGAAGGAAATGGTAGCTCAGAGTGACTCATGATTAGCCTTATTATGTCTAACATAATTTGGTTAGTCAGTTCGGACACACCATCAAACTGACGTGTTCCGGGAGGAGTTCTCTTATGAAAGAATACTTTACTTTTTCAAGTATATTAGAAACTTATTGCTTAAGTAGTTTCCATTACGGTCTTACCGTGACGGTATAATACTAAAGCCAATCTGTTCGTCTATTTCGTGTCGAAACTTTAAAATTTCTGATTTGTGTTCTTCAAAAGAAACACATAACCATGACGTGATGCCACATCCGTATAGGTCATGAAATATTCATATCCACATCTAGCCTAGCTAGACATGGGCCCACCTGCTTCACTATGAACTAGGGCTAATAGGTCGGTGGCATTTGCACTTTTACCAAGTAAATAGTGTTTTAGGCACTTTGCCCAATAAACTAGATTCGTCGACATTATTTGATTAGAATCAAATTAGTCCTAGTACCTACTCTTCGAAAGTGTGGATATACGATTCTTGTTTATTTGTGTCCCAGACGACAATGCCACAAATTAGTTTCTTCTGATCAAATCAGTTTGAGCTGTTTGTTTGTCATAATATATATTTGAGATTTATTTATATTCAAAATATAAATTCTGTTATTCACATCTAATGTGTTTATCTCAATATCATCTTTATATAATAAACCACTTTAGTGTTCTAGAATATAAAGGTTCACTCACATCGGGTTAAACACTGATATAAAGATAACATATCTAGTCAAACTAGTTACATTATAACAACTTCCAAATCCTGCTCATAGCAGATTCTGAATATCAGTATATATTTATGTATCACACTAAGTATTTAAAATCCAATTTTAATACTAGTAGTGAACATAATGTTGACAAACATATTTGAATTCAGAGCCTTGCTCGTCTTCAATTCCTTCATGTCTGCTTTGTCCAAACGGCAGTCACGCTTTCGCGATCCCGTTTGCCACATTTAGGCAGACATTTTGGGATACGTCCTTTATCTTCCTAGAAGATTATAATGATTTTGCCTTTGCCAGTTTCAACACTCCAGAAGCCTTTGGCCAAGCCTTGGCCTTCTAGAATATCGAAGTAAGGTGCGACTTGCGCTACTTGCCTAATTTGCAAACTTTGACTTTATCTCCTTGAGAACAGTCATTAACTCTCCAAGAGTTTACTATTGCAATATTAGTACTTCTAAAATCTAAATATAGATTTATGAAGATCCTTCAATTTCTGTATCATACTTTAAGGATCTAATCCTTTGTTCTGATTAAGAAATTAAGGAGTCTACTATGGTAAGTATAATGGATTAAACACTAAAGTTATCATCACATAAATCTTCCAAAGATCATGCTCTACTATTTGCTTAACTCCGAGCTTAGGCATAATATGTTATTTTATGAAATAAAGTAACTTATTATATTTCCAGGACCATCCTGAAATTTAATTCCCAATCTGAAAATTAAACCATTTAAATACATTTTCCATAGGATTATGTTTTAAATGTCAACATTTAAATTTATATCTTGATTCTAATAGTCCAACTATTTTATCAACGATTTAGGTACAATTTATTATAATGATTACAATAGTCCAATTATTTAATCAACTATTATTTAATAGATTAAAATCAATTATATTGATTACTATAATCCAATTATAAAATAAACTAAATATGAATAGTTTGAATATATAGTCCAACTATTTATTAAAACATTTAAATATTAGTCCAACTAACATTTAATTTCTTTGACGAATTGATATTTGTTCGAGCGCGTATGGCGAGTAATTGAACGAATATTGCAAATTCAATTCTTGCCTCCCACTATTTTTCGGCGAGCCTCTAACCCTCTGTCGAGTACTCGGGAAACCGCGTTTCCTAGTGGGCTAGGTTCCCGTTAAATATCACACAATCTTGACTTTGGCCAACAAATTATATGATAATTAACTAGGTAGATCTCTAATATCGATTGGATCCAATCCAATTCCTAGATCCGGTAGGGGGACATCCAAGTCCGAAACATATATCTTATATATGCCAATACATCCAATGTATTACCTAACCTTTTTCCTCTGAATCAACTAAGCCTTGGCTTTGGCACAACAAACTCAGTGATCCCAGTAAAGCGCGACCCATTGACCATGGAAAGCTTCGTAATCAATGTCGATGGACAAGAAATGGTCTTGACTTTGGCCAACAAACCACAACTTGGACAAGACACTGACATGTATCAAAGCTCTCGTGATTCAAACACATCTTCGACAGACAAAGGCCTTGACTTTGGCCAACAAACCAAAGCCATCACGGATCTTGAGTGAGAATCACTCAATGGAAGGAAAGACGCTTAATATTATTTGAGAGGGTTTTTCGAGTGCAAATTGGCAACCAATTTATTATCTTTGTTAAGGTCTCATCATCATACACCCTTAAACATGCATTCTAAACACATAATAAAGCGCATATGTAAAATAATAATGATATGCGGATGAATACTTTACACATTGATCCTAGATCAAATCTCTCAATTTCTCTCTCCCGCTAGCACAAGTATTTACTTCTACCCGTTACACTACACTTCTAAGGAAACCTCATTTACATTGAGGGGAATAGGTGAGAAGAGAATACAAAGAATAATGAGGTAATAAGGTTGGACATGCATGTCCAATTAATAAATCGAATTTATTACAACAATTTTAAAAATTGTCCCACCCATCTGATATCCATCTGATATACATTATTCATGCATCGCATGTTAGACAAAATGACCCATAGCGTCACTATTTGCACAGATCATTGTGTTGTTGTAGCAAATTAACTATGTGACAAAGAAATTGCACTCTCATCATTTGTGATCAGATCACCATAGATATATAAATGAAGAGAGGTCCCTATGATTAGTTCCTGGATTGAGATGATATGAGACAGTATCAGTCCGCGAAGGATTAATCATTAAATATCCCTAGCCGTAGTATTATCGAGACTGGACATCGATAATGCGGAATAGGCTAGTATTGCACTTGTGCGCGTTGTGAGGGCACAACGGCATAGTTCTCATATATATAAGTATTGGATACTTATGCAAGTGCGATAGGAGGTCGTGTTTCACCGATGGTACGGGAAACAGCTTCGCTCTGGATAGACCCTTCGGAATCCCATTGGTATTATGACTAGGTGTCTATGGGAGGCCGAAATCAAGGTAGGTGTGTATAGTCTTAACCTGAGACTTACATCGCTAATACTTACGACAATCGGTAAACTTTGGTTTTGGTGGTTGGGGGATCTTAATTTGTTCTGTGTTCACCACTTCTGGGTTTATCAGAGAGTCGTAGTGTATTGGATGTGATGTCGAGACGGAAGTATCACTCCAGTCATAATGGAGATGATGTCACGCAGGATACGGTATTAGTGCTCTTTTAGTGATGCGCATCCAATCGGGATATTATGACCAGGTCATGAATATCCGATTATAGAGACTAGTTACCAGACATCCGATATGTGTTTCGGACGGGGCAGACACTTATCCAGCCCCAGCCCTAGCACGTGACCATCCGATACTGGGCCGATATGCACAATACATTTGTATACTACGCTTGATACAGATCTTAATATCCTTAGAGGATATGTCCGGAGAATTGGGCAGACTTGGTGCTTTGCTAGGAGTCGACCTTGTCTCGTAAATCGGTAGAACGTAGTACTTGGTACGTACGTGATTCGGATACTCCGACGACCGTATTTGCTGCCAACTTATCCGGAGATCTCATGGGTCGCTTCCCGATAATCCACCGATGACGCACAACTTGCACTCTTGAATAATCTGGGATTATAACAGAAGAGAGAGAAAATTAATCTAGGATTAATTACGGAGATATTTTATCTGGGATAAAATATCGTCTAGAGAGAGATAACGATTAATTTGGAATTAATCGGTAAATTAATATATTCGATATATTATACGAAATTAGATTTCGACGCGTAATTAAAATTAGATTTTAATTCGGGCAAACGATTAGTTTGGAATTAATTCGTTAGCGACGTCAAATTATTCGATTGAATTAACGTCGCGTCGTAAGCTCGGTATTTCGGAAATATCGAACCCGAACGCGTGAGTGCACGTGGGCCCACTTTCATTGGGAAACGTGTGGGGCCCACATGACACATGTCAAGATATGCATTAACTTTGACACATGTCATATTATGCTTATTTGACACTCTAATGCTTTGCATGGAGATTGTGTACATTGCACTCAATGGTATTGCATGGAAATGAAGTGTTTGACACTCTAAGCCTTTGCATGAATTTGTGTCATAAGTTTATTATTAATTTAATAAATTATGGCATAAATATAAATTGATTTTTGGTAAATCATTTTAATTAACAAACCAATACACAAATTTTCTCTCATTCTCTCATCTCTCTCACGGCAACAACCCACTGGTTTTGAACCAGTTTGGGCGTGAGTTTAAGGGAAGCAAGAGTGATTCTCATGGTGAGAAATCAAGTGCTAGCACACTTACAAGTCTTGCGAAGGTGGTAGGGAGGTTCCCCCATGAGCCGGGATCCATCCGACGAAGCTAGGAGCTCCGTTTCTTCACTCAACTTTCTGTTTTTGTAGGCAGTGGACTGTTGCAGTTTGGCGTGAAGGGCAGTGCGTTTTTGGCTTCCATTCGTCTCCGATTCGACATAACCGATCAATGTGAGTATTCCGCTACCTCCGTTGATGTATTCATGCATGTTTCATGTCTTGTTATTGATCTTGGGACCTTAGATTAAACCAACAATGGCATCATGAGCTAAAGTTGCAAGCATGAAATTTGTAGGGCTTAAAATTTGGGTAAATGTTTGTTAAGCATGATTTGAATGAATTGAATGTTTGAGTATGCTTATAACATGTTTAAATTCATTTTGGTTGGACCAATTTGTTGAAAAATGATTTGGAATTATTTTCCCCAAATATTTCATGTTGGCCGAATGTGTAATTGATTTTGAATCATTGGAATTTTGTTGATTTTGATTCATTGGATGAGTTAAAATCATGTAGGATGATGTTAATTTAATGTCAATTGGATTGTACTTTGAATTGAACATAAACCCTAAATTCCATACCTTGGCCGAATGTGTAATGCCCTAATGTCTTGGTAATTTTGATTTTATGAACATTGGATGTGTATGAAATCATTCGGGAAGTTAATACGTTGTCGATTGTGTAATTAATCGGATTGAATTCAAATCGGACAAAATAACCTTCCTTGACCGAGAGCATGAAAGCATGTATATGGGTTTGATTTTTCATTATGTGTGTTTGACATGTGATAATGAATTGAGCATGATTAATTGGACTAATTTGGTGCTTCGGAAATATCGATTTAGTCGATTAATCATATAATGCACTTTTGGTAATTAAATTGTGAAAATTGGATTTTTGGATTTAATTAATTGGGCCTAATTTTGGAAATTAGAATTTAATGTTGTAATTGGGCCTTTT
>SKCR01010862.1:0-74207 GCA_019454045.1 Zanthoxylum bungeanum | reverse complement strand
AAAATATTTATTTCGAATCTCATCTCAAATGTGAGGGGATCCCATTGGAACCGGACAGGACGGGTTGGATTATAATGCCAACCCTAGAGTAAATTATATCTGTCGAGGCTAAAGCCGAGTACTAGCCATAACAATCCTAATCCAATTTTCATTGTCACCTTGTATATGGAAGTTGATTGTTTTTCAATTTTTTAAAAATAAATCTAATCTGTTTTTTATTTAGCTATTTGGATTGCACCATCTGTTTTTTCTTTGAAGTGAATATCATTTATTGTAATGAATTTCAAAAATAATAAAAATAATTCTGAAGTGATAATAATGATAAACCAAGCTTCATTTAACTGCTTTCAATTTTACAAGCTATATAAATTAACTTGTACATCTCAGTAAGGCATGGTAATAATAACAAGACTATGACAGTCAGTTGGTATTGGTCCAAATTTATCAATTTCAATTTCATTTTGATTATAGATTCATGAAGATATTAATTTTTGAATTGAATATATGAAATAGTTCGAGATCTCGAATTCGATAGTAAAAGGAGAATTCTATATACAAAACTAGGAAGCGACTGGTGTTTTAAAGTGCAGCAAAAGCATCATCGACCCACTTCAGAGGACGGACGGAGGCCTTATCGGTCTTAGCCGAAACAGGGCCGCCAAAGAAACCTTGCACAGTATTTCTGACCTTGTTCATCCGCTTACGATGGCGAATCCGCCGCAGAACCGCTTCCTTTTCTAGGGTTTGTGAAGTATCCATAGGTCTCAAGTGGAGATGGCTTGTAACAAAGTATTGGCTCTCTGGGTCTTCTTGTTCTTCAGTATTATTGATGATGCTGTCAGCTTCTGAGTGGCTGGGTTGGTTTTTGGAGACCAAGTCAGCCATTGTTGGAAGCAAAATCTAGAAGTTATGATCAAGTGAAAAAGATGTAATAATGAATGATTGAAGGAGAGATGTGAAGCATGAGACACTGAGATCTCCTCTATTTATAGAGATTTTAATCTGCAGTGTCTTCATGATCATGGGTATTGCCCCGTTGGCATGGGCCCAAATTTTAACAATATAATAGAATCGAAATACAACAGCAATATATATTTATGAACAAGAGAAACGAAGAATAAGATAAACTGTCGAGACCAGTCGAACACGGCGTCCTTTAAATAGATTTGCCTCCTATTGTTAGTGCTTAGGATGTATAAGACGATTGTCTTACATGATACAATAATAAAAATAATTTTGGATTCTTCAAGAATTCAAGCGAACTCAAATTGGAACAAACTCTACGATAGAAGCAAACGAGGAAAAATATCCGCTCTATGTGTGGTCTTCTTTCTATTTCAAAAACTGTCAAGGACCTTTGTGTCTGATGTGTGTCTGTTTTTTTTTTTTTTTTTTTTTTTAGATAATAAGGAAATTAACAAAAATGTGACTAAGGTGGGTCTGGTTCGAATTGGCCACCATTCGTGTATGCAAGACGTGCCGTTGCACACGAGTTGAATTAACTCATTCGGGTTGAGATTTATGCCCCTGTATGGGCGCGTATAGAAAGAGCCTCTATCCTAATACTTCTTACTCAACTATATACACTTGATTAATTATATATAAACTCATTTAGTCTTTATTTTATTTCCAATATGAGATTAGTCAATTTCCTCTAATTTTTCCATCTCATGGGTGCATTTCAATAGACAATTTCCCATTCATTATAACATCATTTTGAGCATATAAATATATGGTTTTGAAATACTTGCGGATGAGAATCCGATTCACTCATAACCTTTTACTTTCACTAAATGGTTCCACACAAAATCATGCTTCAAATACTAAATCATACTATTTTTTCCAATAAATTGTGGTTTTATCCACTCTAAAATAGCATATCTTGTGATTTAATTCTCACTCTAAGAAAGCAGTAGGACCACTCTGTTGATGATAAAAATTTATCTAATTTATCCGTTTGCTACTTGTAACTCTGACGGGGACTTCTCAAAATTCTGATTCTAACTAGTATTAATGAAACTTGTCACTGCACTCTTTATCCTCAATTTTATAAGCTGCAAATTAAACATTAATTTGGACGATGCTTTATTACACTTGAATGTCTAATTTTTAAAACAACAAATGATAAGGTTTTGGGGTTAGTACGAAATATATCCATATGTAGACCCGGTCGGCGGTTCGGTTCCGGTTCGGAATCGAACTGAACCTGTCGGTTTCTGATTCCTCAAGTGTGGAACCGGAACCTTGAACCGAACCGGAACCGACCGGTTCGGTTCCAAGACTTTTTTTTTTTTTTTAAATTTTGAAAATTAATTAAAATAAATGAGATTAATTTTATAAATAAAAAAAATTAAACTGATCCGATCCGAACTAATCAAACAGCCCTGGGCATTTCAGATCGGATCGGATTCGGATTCGGTCCGATCCGATAATGCCCACCCCTAAATGAGAGAGTTGAGAATTTGGTGTGATGAAATTATGAAAAATGAATCCTATTTATAGAATTTTAGAATTTTTTTGATACCAAAAATGCCCCTAAATATAACTGTTTTATTACCGTTATTAGGGATACATTAGTAATTTACATTTTAAATAATAAAATTAAATTTATTTTTTAATTATTTATTTATTTATTTGGGCAGGGAGCCGCCCCAACGGCTACTAGCCGTTGGGAGTAGGGTTCCTGTTGGAACCCTACGGTTCCAATCGGAACCGTTCGGTTCCGGTTGGAACCATAAAACCGGTGGAACCGTAAGGTTCCACCGGTTCCGACCGGTTTGGGTTGGGGTCGAACCCCAACCGAACCGGTCACCAACGGTTCTGGTTCCGAACCGGAACCGTGGCCGGGTCTATCCATATGATTAGAATTTTTTTATTTTTTTATTTTTTTCCAAAAATCACTTTAAGGATCGTGGTTATGTCGTTTTTGATGTAAACAAATATACTAATAAAATTAATTTCTATTAATTTTAAACACTCATGTAAATAATTTATTTATCAACATAAATAAATACAACGATAAAATAATAATGCATGAATGCGTTTATTGTTTTCTTGAACCTTCTTGAATTTCCTTATTGAGTTTTTCCTTATAGTAATGCACCAAGCATTACCCCTTTAGTTGACATATTAAAACTCTTCTACGAATAAATTGCTCACACTTTGAGAACAAATAAACTTTATTTTCTTTCTTAAATGTCGAAATCTTAATTAGTTTTAATATCCAAGGAACAAACCTTCTTGAAATTATCTTAGATCTAATTTGGAACAACACAAAGAGAGAGAAGGTGCAAAAATTCGGCCAATGTTGTAGTATTAATGCCTTAGGGGAATTCTTCACTATTTATAAATTGAAGATTGTCTTAATTGTATCCCAATACATCAAGAACAATACAAGATCTCTCCAAATTAGATTTGGTCTCTTTAAAACTCTTTCCCAAATAATAATTAGGAAACTTAACTAGATAAGAATTCCTTATTAAATAAGACTTCCATATTTAAGCTAAATTAGGACTCAACTAAATAGGGTGCTTGCTCACTAAGTCAATGCCTAATAGGCTAAATATTATTTTGGCACAATGATTAATTAACTATTAATTAATTCTCTTACTTAATTGTAATTACCTATTAATCAAAATTATATTTAATTTAATTTATTTAATATAAATATATAATATTAATTTAAATAATTAAATCTAATTTTATATTTCAAATTTATTAATCAAATTAATATTTCCGAAATATTCTGATGATCCTAATCTTATTAGGAAATCTTATTTTGCCAAAATAATCATTTATTAATTTTTAACAAACATCCTTAAATTTGTAATATAGACGAGAATTATATTTGTACGATCGTCTTACGTTCATTATCGAGTAGCAGTGGAATAATATCAACTCTTTAATATTTCATATCTATGATATCCCATAGACCATGGGTGAACACCTAGCAGCATGCCATGACCCATAGTCGATGAATGAAGTGAGAAAACAAATGAATATGTTAGAATATAATTTGAGCATGCCATCTCATTCATTCCGATATTTATGTTCCTTATCGAGTCTAGGATCATGGTTAGGTCAAATCCTTATTACTCGATATATTTCAAAACTCGATCTTGTGGATTTGATATCTCTAAGTTATTGACTCATTTGGCTAAAGGCTTGTATCCATATTTTTAAGTTTCCTTGGAACATCTATATCTTCTATCATCAAAGCCATCAGATCCCTTCTCGAAGTACACATGACTTCGTACGTTAATAGCTCAAAATCATTTAGTAGTTATTCAAATGACGTGGCTAGTTGAATGATGATATACTAGTGAATCATGAGTACTATCGTATAAGTCAACAGTGATCTTAGGTCAGAGGGCATAACGCCACTAATGTATTATTACGAAGAGCAATAACCTTAGACACTATTAGCATGTGATATACGTTTCTGTGGTCGTGTTCGATATTTCATTCTATTAATGAAAATATATATTGTTTGTATATATGATATGAGACTCATCATTCATTCTATTAACATCATATGTCAATATAGGCGATACACAACATATTGGTCAAGTGATATATTACTGCCCTGTATAATAATCATATTTTACCAAGAACTTCATTTGAAACGTAAATATCGTTGACTCTCATAATTACAAATATCTTTTGGATTAACGATATTTTTTATTTGCAACATCAAATAAAATTGTGTAGCTATTTGTTGGTTGTTAGTGGTACAATAATCACATATTATACATTTGTGCTTGCTACTGACTGATCGATGTGATGCTTTGTGCTAAATTTGCTTCAGGCTATTAGAATCGCCTAAAATAAGTAATTGGAATTTCGATCTTCACTAGATGAAATCGATTATATGAATATATTTTGTTTTTATGTTATTATACTTTATTTAAAATCATAATTTTATTAATTAAAATTTAATTTAATTTTTTTATTTTAATTTTTATCTATGTAAATGTATGTTTTTTTCTTCCCCAGTCCGTGGGTTAATATGAAAATTTAAATTGAAATTGAAAATCAATTAAAATTTATGCAATTCTTTATTTGGAAAATTCTGTCTCGCCGTCCTCAAGGGGCGTGGCTTTATGGTGTATGGTTCAAGATCCGACCTTCAGGTCTTGAGTTTAAATCCAGAGAGTGTGTTTCTTATTAGAGCCTATGACAGTTGAGGGTTTTACCTGTTCCGCTTAAGTCCGAAATGAGTGGTTTGGCGGCGGCATTTCCAACGATTCTAAGAAGAAAAAAATTATGTGTGGCCGGTAAAAGTCTATTAATGTTTATATTCATCAGAAAAAATATCTTAATAATTTGGCCTAATACATGAAACCTCTCATGTATTTGTATGAAAAGCCTAATGGACCTATGATCTTTTCAAATTATCTATCAGACACTTAAAATTACTTATTTTAATAATTAATGGCTGCACAATAAGTTGGAAGATAAGAGTGAAATACATGATGCAGAACATCATGTATAAGTTCTTTATACATTATCTTTATCATAAGAAATTAGAATACACAAACAAAGAATTATTCGAATGATTCGAAGTGCGTACTTTATTTAGAATCCATAGATATAGTGAAAAAACTTATTAGATCTTTTAATTATTTACTCTGATGAGATCATTATCTTCTTCCTTCATCTTGATGATGAGAAATTTACTCTAATTTATTAAGCTTGTTTATGCCTTTTGAAAATACGATTTTGTCATAGGTTCTCCTAATATTTTGACCCTATACGAAATTAATTAATCTACTCTAACTAAGACACGTCAAAGATAAAGCAACTATAATATGAATCGAACAAGCACCCTTAATTCTAAATAAATATAATAATGCAATATATGAAAACAATAAAGAAAATCAACACCATCAATTTTGTTGACGAAGTGGAAAACTTTTAATAAAGAAAAACCACTATCGGTATATAGGCTACCAGCCAAATCCACTATAATGAGAAAACTTATAATGATAATTTAGGACATATGGTGATAATTTCACCAACTTGAATATCTCGAGACTGTAATAACTCGAAGAATTCCCCGAGCCCGCACTAAATGGCATTCTTGAGAACCTTTGAAATCTTTAAATGGATCAACCCTGCGAACTCGCAACGCCAGAACTCTGACTATCAATTTTCCTCCTTGAGAACTCTGAAGGCTTAGGAAATTGGGTTAAGGTTGTATTTTGTATTGACAGTATATCAAAGATCAACGATCAATCTCACCACAACAAATAAGAGAAGGGAATCAAGAAAGTCTCCAAGGTTGATTGTCAAGAAGAAATAGACAAAGTATATGGTGGCTCTCTGTATAATGTTTCTCCACTGGGTAAAGTGACTATGTGTTTGCTTAAATAGGTAGGGTTTTTCGTTCTCTCAAACAGGCTAAAAAACGAGTCCAAAATAACAAATCATCGCACGAGCATTCGAACTCCACAAGAACGTGTGACGAACGCCACAAGAACGCGTGACGAACGCCAGGTAATCCACAAAATCATTCGAGCTCAATCTCGAACGCACCTCGAATGCGAAGCCTCTGGACAGTTTCGTTCGAATGTGACTCAAACGTATCTCAAACGTGAAGCCTTTGGAAGAATTTATTTGAACGTCAATTCAAACGAACCACAAATGCAAAGTGTTCGAACTCAAACAAGAACGTACCACGAACGCAAGCCCTAACGGTTTCATCTAATAATTTTCAAATACTGGTCCAATTACACCGAGATCTTCAAGATATATTACAACCCAATTGAACTTGTTTTGTTACGGAAGTCGCCAACACACATGGAGCTAACACCTTTGTATTTCTTTCTAAGCTTTATGCTCTTCTCTCTCTCTCTCTTTCTCTCGTTAATCATCTTGATAATAAGCATTCCTTTTTATATCATCATTTCAATAATTGATGATGAATGTTCATTCACGTGAACAATAATTAAATAAAGAGAAGTTTATATATGATAAATAAAGGCAATTTATAGAGTAAGTTATTATAGGGAAATGAGAATGACACCTTAACTCACTAATGTAGAGAATTTAATAGGTTCATCCATCAAAAGTTCATAACTTCTTCAAATTCTAATCAAATTTTCACACATTAATTAATATAAAATCCATCCCATTTTATTAAATCAGACAATTATGTTTCAACATTTCTATTACAAATCAATTATCTTATCGTTTTATTAAAATCTATCTCACAATTGATAAAAATCCACTTTATTATTAGAATATTACAATAAATATTCTATTTCAAGAAAAGCAAAGTTAGTTCATGTTCAGATGGTGATGATATAGTTTCTCAAGAGCTTGAAAGCCTTCATCATGTGGGTTCAAAAGACACCCACCACCAAAACCAAAACCAAAAACTTCATTCAAGTTAAAAAACAAAGATACATCAAATACAAAATTCACAAACCCAATAAGAACTAGTTACTCATATAGCCAAGGATACAGCGCCAGAGTAAAAAATAACCCTGAGATGTGCGAGTGCCATGGTCACCAAAAATTCATAGTTGTGAGAGTGGAAAATTTTTGGGGATTTCAAGTTTTGATTCAATTGAGTGATTTTGAAAAATGTGGATTGAGTGGGAGCCTAGAAAATAGTGGAGGTCTCAAATGGCAGAGATTTGGTCTGCATTTGAACGACCTTGAAGAATTTTGTGATGTTAGGGTTGTAATCTGTGTTTCTTTCTTTTTTTTTCTTTTTTTTTTTTGGGAGCAAAAACGGAGTTTCGGAATCTTCAAAATGAATAAAATCAATTTAAATACACGAAATTAATATCAATTTGAAGAATTTTAATTAGAAAAATAAAGATTGGATGATTCGGTTATTGGAGAGCGTGAGATTCGGCTTGATGATAAAGAAAGAAAAGAGGAGAATTAGCAAGCAAATAAGGGTTACTTATTCCCCATTCACGCACCTGTTTACTTATTAATTAACATAATAAGTAATCTTAAGTATGTAATAAGTCATTTGAAAAGGTTATGAAGTTATTAAACTTTTCTGTTTGCCTAATAGTTTTTTTAACAATAAAATCCTACCGCGGATCCACTTGGAACTCTGACAAATCTTCCTCTTTCTTACGTAAAATCTTAAAATACAAATAACACTATCCAAAAATGGCACAAAAATAGCAAATTAAAAGCAAAAACAACCATCCTTTCTAGGGGTGGGCATTTACCAATTCGTTTGGGTTTCGAAGTGAACCGAATTGAAAATTAATCGGTTCGTAATTGTTGGAATCAATCAGAAACCAAAATTTGGAAACGAAATGAATCGAACCATTCATTTCGATTCAATTTTAATCAATTAACCCCAAAATAGATCGATTTGGTTCGATTTTAATCAATTAACCTATAAAATTTAATCAATTAACTCATGGTTTAGTTCGATTCACGAATTTACAAATCAATTATCCTATCTGTTTAACTCAAATATAAACCGAAAAATCGAACTGAACTAATATTTTCAATTCTATTCGGTTTGGTTATTTTTCCCAACCCCAATCCTTAAAAAAAAATGAAAAAGACAAAAACAACCATAGAATAATAACAGAAACACCAACTAACGTAACTGACTCGCACTTTATTATTAGCATCCTACCCGGAAAATTCTCGGGTTCCCACATATATAATCTTTTACACATACGCAATCATCACGCATTACTCTGTACACGTGTCACAATCTTACAGTCATTGTCTTGTAGACCGTTCCTAGTTTGTTGTATTCATATTTATAACTCACCGTCTCCTCTCCCGGCTTTTCCTCTTTTACATTATCTCCTAATTCATCAATTCAATTCCATTCCTTCATAACCATGTCTGTTTAATTTTTATTTACAAATAATTTATTGTTAATTTAGTTTAATTTTTCTTGATTGGAATGAGAGCGGAGGAGGAGGAAGAGGCACAATGTTTGAAAATTCTAGCAGTATTAATTCAAGGTCCAATAATGGAAATCTTTTGCATTCAGACCCAAATATGTCTTCTGCAACACCAAATGATGACGATTATGCTTTGCGTCCCAGCAGTGCTTCAGCTATGAGTCCTGGTGGGTTTTACGACCCGACCCGGATGAGCTGCGAGGGTTCACCCATGACCATGTCACCATGGAACCAAACGGGTCCGTTTCTTAACCCTCAATGGTCTCAATTTGATGAGAATCTCCCTCAAAACGGCCTCATTGGTTCACTTGCACGTGAAGATCAAGGCCATATTTACTCCTTGGCTACATCCAAGGACCTGTTGTATACAGGTTCCGACAGTAAGAACATTCGTGTCTGGAAAAATCTTAAAGAATTTTGTGGGTTCAAAGCAAGCAGTGGTCTTGTTAAAGCCATTGTTATTTCAGGTGAAAAGATTTTTACCGGTCACCAAGACGGCAAGATCCGAGTATGGAAAATATCTCCAAAGAATCAAAGCGTCCATAAACGATCTGGGACTTTACCAACTTTGAAGGATATTTTCAAAAGCTCAATGAGACCCAGTAACTACATCGAAGTGAGACGACACCGTACGGCTCTTTGGATCAAACACTCCGATGCGGTGTCGTGTATGAGCTTGGACCAAATAAACGGTCTCTTGTACACGGCTTCTTGGGACAGAACCTTCAAAGTTTGGAGAATTTCTGACTCGAAATGTCTCGAGTCTGTTAACGCCCACGATGACGCCGTTAACTCTGTTGTTTCGAGCACTGAAGGTTTGGTTTTTACCGGATCAGCTGACGGCACCGTTAAAGTGTGGAAACGGGAGCAGCACGGCAGAGGGACCAAGCATTCGGCGGCGCAAACGTTGTTAAAACAAGAATGTGCTGTCACGTCATTGGTGGTGGACTCCTCAAGTTCGATTGTGTACAGTGGGTCCAGTGATGGTCTGGTCAACTTTTGGGAACGTGAGAAGCAGTTATCTCACGGCGGGGTCCTTAAAGGTCACAAGCTAGCAGTTCTGTGTCTCGAGGCTGCAGGGAAATTGGTGTTCAGCGGATCAGCGGATAAAACCATATGCGTGTGGAGGAGAGATGATATGATTCACACGTGTCTGTCTGTGCTGACTGGACACACGGGGCCCGTTAAATGCCTGGCTGTTGAGGAGGATCGTGAGTCATCATCATCGACATCGAGTCGTGGTGGTCAACGTTGGATTGTTTATAGTGGGTCCCTTGATAATTCGGTCAAAGTTTGGGGTGTCTCTGAATGGGTCCCAGATATTAATTCAATGGGCCAGAGCTTTTGACCTTGAGGATAATTTGTAATTGTATCATCTTGCATATATGCAAGGAACGTGTATAAATAAGCATAAAAAATAAATTCGAGATTATGATTTTATTAGAATTAACGTTAACGTTAAAATAAGTATTTAACAGAATATCAAAATGTTAATTTTAATATTTTAATGACGTTCTATCAAACGCAATATAATTAAGATTGATTTGATATTTTCTCCTTTTATCTTGGCTCCCTTAAATCAAAGTGGATATGACATACTCTCTTTTATCAAATTATAAGTGGCAGTTTTGAAGCTAAGTAGTCTCATTAAGTGATTTCTGATTTTTTTTTTTATTCAATACATCAAGGAGGGAAAAAAAAAACCCAAATGGTCACCATCGTTTGGTGGAATTTGCGGTTCATGGTGCGAGCCATCAGCCATGCAAGTTTATTGCTCCGATTTTGAATGACTTGGCGAAGAAGATGGCAGGTATCATATTCCTGAAGGTAAATGAATTGAGTGGAAGCAAATCATGGCCAATATAATCTATTTTTACATTCTGATACTTTCATATATCCAGCAAACATTAATGAGAAGATTGATTAAATAATTGTTAATCACCATTTTAGAGTTTACTTGGTCTTTGTTCATATGATGAACTACTAAGTATTATCTTAGGGTTACATAGATGGCTAGATTTGAAGAAGCTTTATAAGTATTGTTTTGATAAGCTTTTTTTAGGAATGCCGAGTTACATCTTCTGAATTACTGAATCAAAAAAATTACAATTATAACCTTATGCAAAGTCTGAACACCTATTAGAAATAAGGTTCTTTCATATAAATTATCATGCACTCAAAAAAGAAAAGGGTAAAAAAGAAAAAAAAAACCCTTCCTGCGAGTCTTGATATCTGTAAATTGGATTGTGATTGTTGGTCCATACTTTGTTATGAGATGCGATAGAGAGAAAAGAATCTCTCGCTCTTTTTTTCTTTGTTTTTGTTCAAATACTGGCTTCAAATATTTTTTAAAAAAAATTTAATTACAAATTTTTATTTTTTATTTTTAAATTAAGATACAAAAGATGGCGTTTCTTTCTAAAAGCAGACATCTTTTGTATATCTTCACTACTAAAAAACGTCATGAAGGTTTAAAACTGTAGTAAATGTACTTTTATGACGATTTTAAAATTATCATAAATTATTGTATTTTTTATTTTTATGATGATTATTTGTGTCATAAATTTATGACTGTTTTTTATGTCACATAAATGTCATAAATATATATATGTCACTAAAAAATTAAATTTATGACATATTAGTGTCATAATTGGCATAAATTTAAATTTAAATTTAAATTTTAAATTTGAGTGGATTTATTTATTGGTGGAAAATCTGATAATTGTTTTACTGGAATATTATTTAATTATTTGTATAGGATTTAATACCAATATAAATCATTTTAATCAATAATACATAATAAAAAATAATTAAAGAAACTTAAAATTAATATAAATATTAAAGTAATATTTCATACATTAAACCTTGTTAATCTAAATACTAAAGTAATAATTACTACAAACAAACCACTAATTTAAAAAAGCTAAACAACAAACCAATAACTCATTAATTCATACAACATGAAACCGTTAATTCAACAAATAAATTTATTCAATTAAAGTAAATGATACAACTACATAATGGATCGTATGTAGTTGATCCACTCGATTCCCACTTCATCTTAGTCTTTTATTGTTGAACTGATAAACAAAAAAAAAAAATGATTCAGTGAGAATTATTATATAATCAAAAGAACTCATGGACGCACCCATCGAAAAACATAATACATATAAATGAATAAAAAATAAAAACTTGTAGTAAGTATTTCTAAAACATGATCTACCTACTGAACACGAACCTCATATATTTCGACATGTTTTCAGGTCTTCTTATATTTGATCAAACATATTTAGCATCAAACTATCAGATACCAAACACATTACCATAATAGTCGAAGAATGACATGAGTAGAAAGAATATCCTAATTGATCATCCACCTAGGTGACCAACCAAAAATAAAATCATTGTTCATATTAAGTGTTGAAATTGAATATCAATTCGATACGTTTTTTATTCTGTTGCAAAAAATACTAACTTATTTGATCTTAAAAATATTTCTGGCAAACCAATAAGGAACATAAAGATCCATCTTTACCTTATAGATGCATATATGATCTGTCAAGCCAAACAATTTGATCAAGAAACAAGAAAGTTGATAGAAACAAGAATAGAATTAAGAAGTCACTAAACTGTAGAAGAAAAATAAATGGACCCAACACAGTCTGCTGTAGAAATGTTAAAAGCTAGAAAAGTCTATGGTTGAAGGTGAAAGGGTTGACAAATGAATAGAGAAACAAAGCTATCATTTTCAGATGGCCTCAAATCCCTTCATAATCTTTAATGACAGCTCTTAAAAAAATCACCATCTTTTGACTTTAATGATGATTTTTTGAAAGAAGTAGGGGTGGGCATCGGATCGGATCCGATCCGATTTGCAAATCCGAACAAATCATGTTGGTCTGGTTCGACGAATTTCGGATCGGATCGGATTCGATTTTTTTTTTTTAATATGCAAAACGACGTCGTTATATATATAAAAAAAAAAAAAAAAAATTCGATCGGATCGGATTTTATCCGATCCGATCCGCTCGATTTTTTTGACTCAAACCCACCGAATTCGGATCGGATCGGACCAATCCGATCCGAAATAGGATGATTTTGGATCGAATTGGTCCGATTCGATCCGATTCGAATTCGGATCGAACCAATCTGATCCGATCCGATCCGATAATTATCGGATCGGATCGAGTTCGGTAACGTGATTCGATCCGATCGAATCAAACAATCGTGGGCATTTCGGATCGGATCGGATTCGGATTCGGTCCGATCCGATCCGAATCCGATAATGCCCACCCCTAGAAAGAACTATCATTAAAAGTACTATTTTTGATGACGGTTATTTGATAGAATTATTATTAAAAGTGTACAAAAGATAACGATTTATACACCATCATAAAAATGAACTATTTTTAATGACGCTTAATAAGATGATTGTTGGAAGGATGTGTTGTAATTTAATTAAACATGTAAATTCTCAAGCATTCAAGCATAATTCATAAACAAAATATGGGGACAGTAATCATGCACTTTAATCAACAAAATTAAGATTTAGAAAAACCTGAATATATGTAAATGAATGGAAAAAAAAAAAAAAAACAAGTCGAGTGAACTATGTCTTTAAGAACTAATCAGTCCCGCCTCGGTGCTCTTATGGATCTATTGGCTAATATTCTTAAGGATACTTGGTTACTTCTTGATTTATGGACACTCATTGAATTAAGAACATGAACTAGTACAAAATTGATGGAAACTCTCTCGAGTATGAAGACTTTAAACTTTCTAACATGCATAAGATTTGTGAAAAGAATTGAATACCAAATGAAGAACCCAATAGACCTATTTATATAGACATAGAAAGTTTCATTTACAAAGGCACATTTATGTAAAGAAATACAATTATTTAAAGGTTATAACCCTCCAATAAACTATTTTAAATTAAAGAGTTATGTTTTTTTTTCATTAAGGATTATATCATTTCATTCTTTATAAATATATACTTTTATTTAGAAAATTTTCTACAATTCATTAAAAACCATTTATAAATGTCAATAAAGGCTATTTTTATAGTAGTGAAAAATAAGTCCCTCTAGCAGTGGAAGGTTGTATGTTAATAGACCACAATATATTGTTACAAATATGATTGCAAAATGTTCAGCGATTAGACAAGAAGCAAAGAAATGCTAAATCACTTGATGAGAAACATCATTTACCACCAATGCATCTCCCAAGGTTATTTCCTTTGCTTTTGGAATTTCAGTGGCTAATGAAAAGTTATATGTTGATCAGAGGCTTCATGTATCAGATAAAATACCTTTTCTATAGTTTACCGTGTTAGGATTGGTGCTCTGAACATCAATCTGAATCGTATTTACGACTGATTCATGAATACGAACAATTTCTTTTTCCATAGTTTTGATTATATTAAAACTAAATCCAGTTTAGTGATATATATATATATTAGATAAAAACCCGAGAATATATATTGTAGTGTATAATTACAACGAAATTTGTAATTGACATTGGGAGGTGTCACTACTAGAAATATATTCTCAAATAAAGTTATTGGTCAAGATTTACTGACACGGATCGGTTAGTAAAATCTGTTGAGACTGGTACATATCGTATATCGTGACATGGTCTGATGATTTATCCCAATAAACCATGAATTTCGAGAGACTCGTATAGATATGTAGGTGTTTATAGTGGATGAACACTAAACAAATCACCGAAGAATTCTTAATATATGGTATACCAACGTCAATAGGAATATTCTCAAGTCGAGTAGCATAGTGTTCATTTGACTTGAGATACCACAGGTTCACAGTAGATATATGAGTTATCCTCCACACTTTGATGACAGTCACTGATAAGTGTGATTTATACGCACTTATTCGTGCATCATCAGCTTATTATTTTGTTAGATTCCATGTGGTCTAATATATTTTGGAGTTGTTTAGTGTTTTTTATTGTTAGACGGCATTAGAGCATGAATTTGGAGCAATTGTACGAGTTTTAGGAGCTTATGGATGATTCAGAAGCACACGAGAAAAGCGGCCACAAGCTGAAAATACAAATCTTGGGAAAATGAGTGGCGTCACGACGCCAACTCCGGACGTCGCAACGCCCATCATACTTCACACAAATATCCCGAGGGTTTGGCACCGCGACGCTGGGGTGAATTTTCAGAGTCTTACGAATAAATGGCAACACATGCGCAACATGACTCTAGGGTTTCCTATAAATATAACAACACGTCCAAAACCCTAGGAAGGCTCATTAGACATAATAAAAAGAGTTCAAAGCACAAAAATTGAGAGACCCTAAGGAAGAGATTGAAGAAAAAAGGAATGAGACAAATATGGTGACGTCTGAAACCCAAAGGAATTTGATTCGGGGTTTTACTCTTTATTTTTCTTCTTCAAATTCTTTTAATTATCATTATATTATTGACTCGGATATTGTTGTTCTTTAAATTAGCCATGAACTAATTCTATTGTTCTAGAGTATAGCCTAATGCTTGAAACTATGTATTGATTGCAAAATAATTGTTATGAAGTTTCTCATTCAGTTTATTTTTTTTTTTTTGTGCTTAATGCTTCTTATTTGCTGGCCACAAATTGGATGATTGTGTATTGAAATCTATCGCTCGGAAGGAGATTTTAAATATGACTCAGAAAATATAATCTTGGAAGTTTATGGAGTTCGAGAGAATCTATAACTTTGAAAGCCGTTAATAAGGAATCACAAGACATAATGAATTGTTAATTATTAGATTTCTATAGGGATATCGAAGTCGGTAATTAGTAATCTTTTCACTATTGCTCGGGAGAGCAAGTGAAATACTCAAAGATTCTTGGCTTATAAACTTAGAAATTGAATAGTAGTTAATTTGGCATCACAAATATATAGTAGATAGCTAGGTGAAATTGTTGGACGATTATGGCACATAGCATCACTATTTGTACAGATCATGGTGTTGTTGTACAAATTAACTATGTGACAAAGGAAATTGCTCTTTTATCATTTGTAATTAGATTACCAAGATGTATAAATGATAAAAGGTCCTTATGATTAGTTCCGGATTGAGATGATATGAGACAATATCAATCCAAGAAGGTTTAATCATTAAATATTTTTAGTCAGAGTATTATCGATATTGGACATCGATAATGCGTAAAAGACTAGTATTACACTTGTGCGCGTTATGGGAGCATAACGGCATAGTTCTCATATATTTGGGTATATGATACTCATGCAAATGTAATAGGAGGTTGTGTTTGCCGATGGTACGGAAACAGCTTCGCTCTGGATAGACCCCTCAAAATTCCATTGGTAGTATGACTATGTGTCTATGGAAGTCCGAATCAGGGTAGGTGTATTTGGTCTTAACCCGAGACTTGCACCGCTAATATTTGCGACAATCAATATACTTTGGTTTTGGTCGTCCAGGGCTTTAACCGGTTCTTTGTACGCCTCTTCTGGGTATATTGAGAATCGTAGTGTGTTGGGTGTGATGTCAAGACGGAAGTATCACTCCAGTAATAGTGGAGATGATGATCACGTATGATACGGAACTGGTTCTCTTATATGCTGCAGCTATCGGGATATTATGACTAGGTCATGTTTATCCGATTATAGAGACTAGTTATCAGTGATCCGATATGTGCTTCGTACGAGGCAGACACAATTCCAGCCCCAGGCCTTGCACGTGACATCCGATACTGGATCGAAATACGCAATACTACGTATACTACGCCTGATATAGATCACATATTCCAGTAAGAATATTTCTGGAGAATTGGGTAGGCACGGTGCTTTGCTAGAAGCCAATCATGTCTTGTAAATCGGTAAAAATATAGTACTAGGTACTTACGTGTTCGGATAGTCCGACGACCGGATTTACTGCCAACATATTCGGGGATCTCATGGGTCGCTTCCCGAAGATTCACCGATGACGTATGACTCGCACTTTATTAATTTAGGATTAATTAGATGAGAGAGAAAATTAATTTGGGATTAATTGCGGAGATATTTTATCTGGGATAAAATATTATTTAAAGAGAGAGAACAATTAATTTGGAATTAATCGATAAAATAATATATTATACGAAATTGGATTTCGACGCGAAATTAAAATTAGATTTTAATTCGGGAGAACGAGTTAATTTAGAATTAATTCGTTAGCGACGTGAATAGTAATTTTGCTAGGCAAAGTTATTTAATTAAATTTGATTTAATTACGTCACAACGGAAAATTCGTTAATTCGGAATTAACGAACCCGAGCCTGGGAGTGTTTGCGGGCGCACTCGCATTGCGAATTTAAGTGCGGCCCACAAGTCACATCTAGCGTTAAATCACTAGTTAATCAATTGATGTGATGTCTAGTCACTTTGAGTGATTAACAACATGTTACTTTTGATGTGAATAGTGATGGTGGTGGTTGTAGGCATTTATTGCCAATTTGGCTCCAAATTCCTTTTGACTTTTTGAAAGCCTTTTACAAGATTTTGAAAAAGAAAATAAAGTGTATTAGATACACAAACCAACCAACTCACTTCCTCTCTCCCTCTTCACTTTGCATTCGGCCAATGGCCAAAATGCTTCTCTCCCAAATTTTGGCAAGGCCGAAAATTACAAGAAGGAACAAGGAAAGATTGTGGGAATTTTTCCAATGCTAGCACATAAATGGTCATCCTAAGGTGATAGGGAACTAACTTGTGAGCATGGAATCACCATTAGCAAAGCTTGGAGCTTGGAGCATCAATGGAGGACATGACCGAATTTTGGAGGAGAACAAAAAGCCCACTGCCGAGAGCTTCTAGGAGGAGCACAAGGATCACTACAAGAATTATGGCTTTTAGCGTCCAAATATTTAGCGTCGAATGTTTTTTTCGACGCTAAAAGTGATATTTAGCGTCGAAAATGATTTTCGACGCTATATGTCAATATTTTAGCGACGGAATAAATTGTCGACGCAGAATATTAATTTTTTAGCGTCGAAAACAATTTTCGACGCTAAATACAGAACTTTAGCGTCGATTAATATTCGACGCTGAATAATTATATTATTGCAATAATTTTTGGCGCCAAATATTACACTTTTAGCGTCGAAATAACGTGTCGACGCCAAAAATATACTTTAGCGTCGAAAAAAATATAGTCGCTAAAGGTTATAAGTTTCCACCGACAAACCCCTGACTCTTTCGCGTCTAAGTTAAATTCGACGCTAACAGTATAATGTTCAGCGTCGAAAAAACCTTTTCGACGCTAAAAACTAACACAATTGGCGTCGATTATACATAATCGACGCCAAAGATAATACTTTGAGCGTCGAAACTATTTGCGACGCTGAATAGTTATGAAATTTCCACCGACAGATCCTTGATTCTTTCGCGTCTAAATTAAATTCGACGCTAAATATCAACAATTAGCGTCGACATAACGTATTCGACGCTAAAAACTGTAACATTTAGCGTCGAATTTCCGTATTCGACGCTAAATAGATTAAATGTAGAAGGTCACCAACCCTTCTCCCCCTCTGTTTTTTCTCTCATTCTCTTCATTTTCATCCTCTGAAATCTCAGAATTTCTCCTCTACATCCTCACATCTCTCCTAAAATTTTCAATAAAATTGTAATCAATTTCCGATAAGGTAATTCTTGTTTCATATTTCTTTATTATTTTCAATTTTTGATTATATATGTTGTTTATATGCTGTTTGTTAGTGATTTATGATTCATATATGTAGAGTAAGTATATTAATTAATAAAATATAAATTTTTTGTAAACTATTTAATTTATCAACCAAATATATATATATATATGCTTAAATTAAGTATTACTGAATTAGTAATGTTGATTACTGTAAAATGATATCTAATGATTATTATTATATTTAGGTATTCTGCTGAAATGGATAGAAATTGGATGAGCTCTCTGGATAGATTGAGTGTTGAATATCGTAATGGAGTGTCTGAGTTTATGGAAGTCGCAAAGCAACACATTGATGCAGAAGGTCGTGTTCGTTGTCCATGTGCAAATTGTTTGAATAGGAAAAGGAAGCGGTTAGATGAAGTTCATAATCATTTATACATGCCAGGAATATCACCAACTTACCGTACGTGGATTTATCACGGTGAGCAGTATAATTCTCAGTCACGGTTTTATGATGTCGGTGAAGGGAGCAGTAGTTACAATCAACCTGCAAACGATGAGATCGCCGATATTTTGCATGACTTACAAGGTCCACAACTTGGTCATAGTGTTAGTGGCGACATGCCAGTGTTAAGTGGAAATGATCAAAATTTATTTAGTGAACTACTTGATGAGGCAAAAAAAATTCCATTCGAAGGTGCTGGAATGTCGATCTTGAATTTCGTTGTGAAATTATTACACATTAAAGTGATCAACAGAATGACCAACAAAAGTATCGATATGATGTTAGAGTTACTGGCCCAAATGTTACCGGTTGGAAGCGAATTGCCTAAGTCGTACTACGAGGCAAAGAAAATGTTGCGTGATCTGGGAATGGGGTATGAATCCATTCATGCTTGTAAGTTTGATTGTGTATTATTTCGTGCCGAGTATGAATCACTTGAACATTGTCCGATATGTGGTGAAAGTCGGTACAAAGTCCGTGGTATGGGGAAGAAAGTGCCTCAAAAGATTTGCGATATTTCCCTTTAACGCCCAGGCTGCAGAGATTGTTCATGTCACGACACACAGCGACTGATATGATGTGGCATCATGAAAAGAGGATCGGTGCGGAGGGCATACTTAGACATCCTGCGGACGGAACCGAATGGAAGGAATTTGATGACATGTACCCTCGTTTCGCAGAGGACCCCCGTAATGTCAGGTTAGGTATTGCCTCTGATGGTTTTAACCCATTTGGGAATATGTACAACTCTTATAGCATCTGGCCCGTTATTGTCATTCCATATAACTTACCTCCATGGAAATGTATGAAGGATCCGTTCATGTTTATGTCATTGCTTATCCCTGGTCCACGTTCACCTGGTAAAGATATAAATATTTACTTGAGACCATTGATCGAGGAGTTACAAACATTATGGAATGTGGGTGTGCATACCTATGATGCAGCTTCAGAGCAGTATTTTCAGATGCATGCCGCATTATTATGGACCATTAATGATTTTCCAGCCTATGGTTCATTATCTGGATGGAGCACTAAGGGATACATGGCATGTCCAGTTTGTGCGGATCATACACCTTCGCAACGATTACGGAATAAAATCGGATACACGGGCCACAGGAGATTTCTTGAGTCGAGTCATCCTTGGCGGAGGAGTAAATTATTTAACGGGCAACATGAACCTCAGAGTAAGCCCAATCGATTGTCTGCATTTGACATACTTTGCCAACATCAACATCTGAAAGACAGCACACCAGGTAAACATCCTAATAATAGAGATAAAAATCGAAAACGGTTACCTGAAGAGTTGAATTGGACAGGAAAAAGTATTTTCTTTGAGTTAGAATATTGGGGGACTCTGAGTTTGCGACATAATTTGGATGTAATGCATATAGAGAAAAATATTTGTGAGAGTTTAGTGGGTACACTATTCAATATTCCGGGTAAGACAAAAGACACTGTAAATGCTAGATTGGACCTACAAGATCTTAGAATTCGCAGTGAATTGCATTTACAAGACTCCTCTCGAGGTTTTATTAAGCCTCCTGCTAGTTATGTGCTCAATCAATCGGAGAGAAAATCATTCTGTGATTGGCTGAAAATGGTTAAATTCCCTGATAATTATGCATCCAATATTGGGCGTTGGGTCAGAGATGATACAATAACGGGATTAAAGAGTCACGATTGTCATGTGCTGCTCGAGATTCTCCTTCCTGTTGGCATTCGACCTTATCTCCCCCCGAATGTATGTGACGCCGTACTTGATCTATGTGGCTTCTTTAAACAATTGTGTCAGAGGACATTAAGCACATCTGTTATTGACGACCTTGAGCAAGGAATCGTGATAATCCTATGCAAGCTGGAGCGAATTTTGCCACCCGCTTTCTTTGATGTCATGGTACATCTGGCTGTGCATTTACCGGATGAAGCTAGAAAGGGAGGTCCTGTCCATTACAGATGGATGTATCCCATTGAGAGGTATTATATATATATATATATATACAGTTTTATATAAGAAAATTTGTAACCGTTTTTTTGTGCATAGAATTTAGTGTTAATGCAAACTTGTTGTCATATCTGCAGAGCTTTGGGAGATTACAAACAATATGTCAAAAACAAGGCACGACCTGAAGGTTCAATAGCTGAAGCTATTATAATAAATGAAGCAATAACATTTTGTTCGATGTACATGCAGAATATTGAAACTCATTTCAATCGTCGGCCACGAAATTATGATGGAGATGCAAGTAATAGCCAAGAGATCACAGTGTTCCGTCAAAATTACAGACCATTTGGGGCAGTAGGTGTCAAATTACTAACCCGTCAGGAAGTTCAACGTGCGCATTGGTTTATATTGAGTAATTGTGATGAAGTGCAACCATATTTAATGTAAGTTTTTCTGGTGCATCATTACTGAATTTTTTCCATACATTAACCGTGATAATTTATTGTAGGCAACATCTAACAATGCTACAAATTGCTGGTGACCATAATGTTGATGAAACCCACAAAAAAGAATTTCCTAAATGGTTTGAGACAACTGTAAGTTATAATATTTTATATTTATTTTGATCCTAACATTAGACATTTCAGTTTGTTATATTAACACATATATTTCATTGTCAGATTATTAATCAAGTGGAAAATGGTCAATTGGACTCGCAATCCTCGTTGGTTTCTTTGGCTTATGGGCCTCAAATGCAGGCGTATGAGTACAGTGGATGTATTGTCAACGGAGTTAGATTTCATACCGAACAGCGAGATGTTAATCATGTGACTCAAAATTCTGGAATTGTAGTCCAAGGAGAACACGGCTCAGATGTAATTGACTTCTACGGCGTATTGCAATCGGTCATTGAGTTCATATATCGACCCAGACGACATACTGTGCTATTCCAATGTAAGTGGTTTGACACTAATGCCAGAAAGAGGAGAATTCAAGTTAGTAATCATCTCACGTCAATTAATGTTCAACGTTGTTGGTACAAGAATGATCCATACATTTTTTGTACCCAAGCACGTTCAGTGATATATATACCTGATCCTAAGTTAGGAACTGGATGGATGGTGGTAGAAAAGTTACAACATAGGGCCATTTGGGACACGCAGGAGAAAGATAGAGTTGACATATCAGATGAAACACAAGAAGTCTCAGGCAATTTTGAAGTTCCTGAACAGATATTTGTTGGACCAACTGTCAACGTTCCTGAAAATATCACATTAACTCGAGCTAGTACAGACGTTGAGCTAATTCCTCATTCTGAAGTGAGCGTTGAAGTAGCAAGTGAAGAACAATTTGACACTGAAGATGACTTCGATTCCAGTCACGAATCCTCAAATACCGACGATAATAGTGATTAATTATGAAGTTACAGTATTTTGTAATGGATGAATAATTTATATGGATTAATGTATGGTTGTTGATTTTAATTACGCTTTAGATATGATTGAAATATTAACGTAATGATTAATAGTAACTATGATATATTTGTTTTCAATTATTATTTTTAATGATACACATTTAGCGTCGAAATTGTTTACATTTGGCGTCGAAATTATTATTATTTTTTATGATACACATTTAGCGTCGAAATTGTTTACATTTGGCGTCGCAATTATTCGACGCTATATGTCTTAAATTTCCCGGAAAAACCCAAAATTTTTAATAAACCGCCAATTTTTTAGCGTCGAAATTGTGGACGCTAAAATGAATTTATTTCGACGCTAAAGGTGATATTAGCGTCGAATGTTGTTATTCGACGCTAAATATGAAAAATTTAATTTCCCGGGAAAATAACCCTAAATTTTAATTGACCGCCTAATTATTAGCGTCGAATTTTTCGACGCTAAAAGACTGTTAATTCGACGCTAAATGTCGTCCAAATCCCTAAAACCAGAGACCTCTTCTCTTCTGCGCAAACGACCCAAATTCGCCCAACCTTGCATTTCTCCTGCAATTCTCGGCTTATACTCATTGCAAGCAACAAATTTAAGGTGAGTCTCACTTTTTGGATTTTTATTTGATGCTTGATGATGATGAATGTTGATGATGATGAATGATGATGATTATTGTTGATGATGAATGATGATGATTATTGTTGATGATGCTTGTTGATGATGAATGATGATGATTTTGGTTTATGATGATACTTGTTGTTGATTGTTTTGATGACAATTTTGTTGATGATTGTTGATGATTTTGTTGATGATTATTGTTGATGGTTGATGATGATTTTATCGAAATTAGAGGGACGAATATGATATTGAATGAAGGATGATGATCGACGAATTAAAGGGACGGGGACGGCAGAATTCTGGGCAGAACACAGCATGTTCTGCCCAGAATTCTGGGCAGAACACAGCAGCTGTGTTCTTCCCAGAATTCTGGGCAGACATGCAGCCCAAATTCTGGGCAGAACATGCAGCCCCCGATGGTTTTCCGTTTAACTTCGTCGTCCAATTAGTACAGTATGTGTTTTGGAATTCGAAACTTTGGAATTTGATGGTATGTGTTTTGGAATGTTTGTATGTGTTTTGGAATTCGAAACTTACGAAAGTGAGCATTCGATGTGATAAGCGCTTTTGTTAAGTTGTATTGACTTGTATGGATATGTATGTATATGTATAAGAACTTTGGAATTTGATGATGCTAATGCGACGGGTTTTGCAGATGGCACCGGGCAATCGCAAACGGGCTACCGCGACTCCATCTACATCAACAAGGGCAACTGGCCCTGGTGATTTCTCTGCTAGCACAGGTGAGTCCAGTACAGTGAAGGGTCGAGGACGCACCCGTGGCCTGGGGTTGGCTAAGTACGTTAAGGCTCACGGCCGTATTCAAATACAGATATCAGAGGATGGACACACTCAAGTCGGACAACATAATTCAGCGCGTTTAATACAGCCATAGGAGCTACAGCTCGATATGAAGCTCCCCAAAACTACGTATCTTGGAGAAAGATACCGTGGGAGACAAAAATGAACCAGCTATTCCCTTCGCTACTTGTAAGTTTTCGATATTGTTTGTTATTTAACATTTTTATTTGATACTTATTTTTACTCTCGAATTTTCATGTAGGAATGGTTCGAGTTCGATCTGACCCAAGTGAATGTCCAACAATATATTGACTACCACATGGGGAAAAGTTATAAAGATTATAGAACAAAAGTCCTGAAACCAATATTCGACGAACATGGACCTTCAAATGCTCCACAACACAAGCCTGATTTTATAGAGGAACAAGATTGGACATTCTTATGTGAGCTTTGGTCTAGCAAAAAACACGAGGTAAATTTTGAAATAAACAGAAATTTATAATTGTCTTTGTTTTCGGTACTTACAGTGTTGGTGAATACAGGATAAATGTCACGCAAATGCGGAAAATCGAAGTCACTTGCGTTTTAACCACCGTGCAGGTTCGAAGCCATTTATCCAACATCGTGCCGAACATTCTGAGGTAAATATATCCTAACGTAAAATTTAACAGTTAATTGTTTTTACTATCTGGAATAATATTGAATTTATTTTATGTTTATAACAGAGTAACACAGGTGAGGTGCAATCATTTCCAGATTTTTTCCGTGTGACGCATTACAATGACAAGAGAAAATGGATAAATGAAGAAGCCGAACGCTGCTATGTAAGTTTCAGTTTTTAAAATAAAATAATTAATATTATATATGTTAAATTTTTTTCTCAAATTCTAATATTAACTTATTTTTTGAAACAGAACGAAATGACGGAACTCCAACATCAAACTCAGGAGACAGGGACCGACCCCATACCAGATGAGCAGCTGTCGCAAATGGTTTTCAAGAATCAGACAGCTTACAACGTTGGTCTTGGCACTCGTAAGAAGCCAACGTCATCTGCACGCAATAATGGTAATTCGGACAATGTCTCTCTTCGAGACGAGTTAGTCACCACCAAAGACGAGCTGCAGCAGACTAAGGAGAAGCTACAACAGGTCACGGTGGACCACGAGAAGAAGATGATGGACCACGAGAAAAGATGGAGCAGTTGGAACAGCAACTGCTGGCTTTCCGTCAGATGTTCGAGGCCTCAATGAGTCATGGTGCATCGGGCTCGAGCGTCCCCCCATCACAGTAGTAATTAATTTTATATTTAGTTTTGTATAAACATTTTGAACAAATAGATTTAATATAATATTTCTTTTTTCTAAAACAAATTTCAATATAATATTTCGTCATTAATTACATTTTTTTTCAACTAAATTAAATATTTTAGACCAAAAAATAAGTAAATTACTAATTTTTAAAAAAATAAATTATTTACTTTTAGCGTCGAATATTTCGACGCTAATAGTATACAAAATGGCCACATATATTTCTTTTTAAATATATGTTAGCGTCGACTAGTTTCGACGCTAAAGGTGACTTTTAGCGTCGACAAATATCGACGCTAATAGTAAAAAACATGGTCGCTATAAGCTTACATATAATACTTTTTTAATATACTTTAGCGTCGAAATGTTTCGACGCTAAAAGTTTGAATTTTTGCGTCGATATATTTCGTCGCCAATATACAATATAGCGTCGAAAATTTTACTTTTAGCGTCGAAATAATTGGACGCAGAATACTGTTTTTTAGCGTCGCATTTACTTATTTCGACGCTAAAAGTGGTTTTCGTCGACATTTTATCGTCCATTGTTTGCGTCTAATTTTTTCGACGCTAAATATAATTTGCGTCGAAATTGTCACTTATGGCGTCGAAACAATTCGACGCTAAATGGTCTAATTCTTGTAGTGGATTTTTGTTCATCGCATCGCAAACGTTAACAATAAGTATGATTCCGCCATATTTCATTGTAGTATTCACACATTATTTCTGTCTTTAAATTGATCATTGGACTTAATATGAACCCACAATGGTATCAGAGCCAGGTTTGAGCAGAAATGAATTAGGGTAAAATTGGGAAAAATTGATTTGAGCATGTTTGAGTGAAATTATTGTTTGAGTATGCTTAAATTATGTTAACATGGTGTTATGCATTATCAATTTGATGAATTTTGAATTGGACAATTTTCCCCAATATGTGAGGCTTGGCCGAATACATAATGATGCCCTAAGTCATGGTATTTTTTATTTTTTGATCATTGGATGAGTTGGAAAACATTGGGTAATGTTGATTGTGGATTTAATTGGATTGAAACCGAATCGAACAATAAAAATCCCAAAATGCCGAGACTTGTATGCATTGAAAATGATTGATTTTTTGATTAATTTGGTTAATGAATTATGACATACACTTTGGTTATTTAATTATGAAATTTGGAATTTTGAAATTAAATTAATTGGGCTTAAATTTGGAATTGCGCTTTTGAAAGTTGTAATTGGGCTTAATGGGCATGGTTGTGCTTAGTTTGGTTTAGGCTAATTGGTTGGATCCAATTGGGCACAAAACCATATCCATAAAGTCTAATTATGATTTAATGGACCTTTAATTTTAATTGGGCCTAATGGGCCTAAATTAGTTTCTTGGCAAATAAGGGTGATTCCTTAAATGGGCTATGGTATTTGGGTTTGACCCATATTGACCAAAAGTCCATGCCTTATGAAATTAATTGAAAGCCCATTGGACTTTAAATTAAATTGACATTGGATGTTAATCGGGCTTTGAGACCCGTAACGATTAGATCTAGAATCTAAGTCGTAAATGTTCATTAATAAAGTGTAATATTTAATTTGAAATTAAATATAGAATTAGTATTAAATGCAAATTAAATTGGATTTAATGTTGTAGTTTAATATAATTCAAGAATTCGTACTTTGAGTACTTATTCGTAAAACGAGTTAGACTCGCGTAAAATCAAATCGTTGTTTGAACATTGGATGGTCATTAATTATCAGATTAATTAATTGGATTAGATTGATTGATAACATGCTTGTGTGAATACATGGATGCGATGTATGAATAATGTATATCGGATGGATATTAGATGAGTGGGGCAATTTTGGAAATTGTTGTAATAAATTTAGAATTTATTAAATTGGACCTGCGTGTCCAGTCTACTCTTTATATTTCTCTTCTCACATATTCCCCTCAATGTAAAAAAGGTTTCTTTAGAAGTGTTATGTAATTGGGTAGAAGTAATACTTGTGCTAGCGGGAGAGAGGAAAATGAGATATTTGTTCTAGGAACAATGTGTTAAATATCCATCCGCATATCATTATTATTATTTTATTTATACGTGCCTTATTATGTCTTTAGATAGCACGTTTAAGGGTGTATGATGATGAGACCTTAACAAAGATAATTAATTGGTTGCCAATTACGCGAAAAACTCTCAACACATATTAAACGTTTTTCCTTCCATTGAGTGATTTTTACTAGGGGTGGCAGAAAAGCCCGAAGCCCGGCCCGGCCCGGGGTAACACGGGCCCGGGCCGGGCTTCACCCAAAAAGCCCGAGCCCGGCCCGGCCCGGGCTTAAAATAAATAAATAAATATTTTAATTTATAAAATATATAAATTTTTATAATAAATTTTTTATATTTATAATTTTTTATAATAAAAAAATCGGATTCATGCTTAAAATACATAAATAAATATTTTAATTCATAAAATAATATATTTTTATAATAAATTTTTTATATTTATAATTTTTTATAATAAAAAAATCGGATCCGGACTTAAAATAATATTATTTATAATTAAAAAATCAGGCCCGAGCCCGGCCCGAGCCCGGCTCGTTGCCATCCTTAATTTTTACTCAAGATCCAAGACTGGCATTGGTTTGTTGGCAAAAGTCAAGGCCTTTGTCCATCGCGGTTGTGTTTGAATCATGAAGGCTTTGTTCCATATCGGTGTCTTGTCCAAGTTGTGATTTGTTGGCCAAAGTCAAGATCACTTCTTGTCCATCGACATTGATTACGAAGCTTTCCAAGGTCAATGGGTTCCGCTTAACTAGGATAACTAAGTTTGTTGTGTCAAAGCCAAGGCTTAGTTGATTCAGAGGAAAAAAGTTAGGCAATATATTGGATATATTGGCATATATAAGATATTTTTATCGGACTTGGATGTCCACCTACTGGATCTAGGAATTGGATGGGATCCAATTGATCTTAGAGATCTACCTAGTTAATAATCATATAATTTGTTGGCCAAAGTCAAGATTGTGTGTTATTTAACGGGATCCTAGCCCACTAGGAAATAAGGTTTCCCCAGTACTCAACGGATGGTTAGAGGCTCGCCGAAAAATAGTGGGAGGCAAGTATTAGATTTGCAATATTCGTTTAGTTACTTGCCAATACGCGCTCATTCAAATTTTTCGTCAAATAAATTATTTATTAGTTGGACTAATATTTAATCGTTGTTTTAATTAAACAGTTGAACTGTATTCAAACTATTTCATTTATAGTTGATTATATAATTGGATTATAATATTTAATATATTTGAATTAACCATTTCAATTAATAGTTGATTTTATAATTGGATTATAGTAATCAATATAATTGAATTTAACTAATTAAATTATAGTTGATTATATAGTTGGACTGTAGTAATCATTATATTAAAAATTACCTAAACTCGTTGATTCGATAGTTGGACTATTGGAATCAAGATAAATGAAAGATTAGTGTTTAAAATATAATCCTTAGTGAAAATGTATTTAAACGACTTTAATTTTCAAATTGGGAATAAAACCTCAGGATAGTCCTGGTAATTAAGAAGTTACTTTATTTGATAAAATAATATCTTAGGCCTAAGCCATGAGTTAAGCAAATAAGTAGAACATGATCTTTGGAAGATTCATGTAATGATAACTTTAGTGCCGAATCCATTATGTTTGCCTAATAGACTCCTTAATTTCTTAATCAGGACTAAGGATTAGATCCTTATAGTATGATATTGAAATTGAAGGATCTTCATAGATCTATCCTTAGATCTTAGAAGTACTAAATTGCAATAGTAAACTCTTGGAGAGTTAATGGCTATACTCAAGGAGACAAAGCCAGAGTTTGCAATAAGGCAAGAAACACAAGGCACATCTTATTTCGACATTCTAGAAGGCCAAGGCTTGGCCAAAGGCTTCTGGGGTGTGGAAAATGGGCAAAGTCAATGTCATTATAATCTTCTGGGAAGACATAGGACATATCCCAAGATGTCTGCCTAAATTGTGGCAAACGGGGTCACTGAAGCGTGACTGCCGTATGGATAAGGCAGACATAAAGGAATTGAAGACGGTGCAAGGCTCCGACTTCAAATGTGTTTGTTATAAACATGTTCACTGCTAGTATTAAAATTTGATTTTAGATACTGAGTGTGGTACATAAATATGTATTGGTGTGCAGAATCTGCTGATGAGTAGGATACTGACTTCAGTTGAGATTTACCTACGAATCGGAAACGGGATGAAAGTCGTTGTTTTAACCGTAGATACCTAAGTTTAAGAACTACCCTTTGGGTATGTACTTAAATTAGGAAACTGTTACAGTGTAACTAGTTCGACTAGGAATATTATCTATATATCATGGTTTAACCCGTTGCGGGTATACCTTTATATTCTAGAACACTAAAGTGTTTTATTTTATAAAGATGATATTGAGATAAACACATTAGATGTGAATAACAATATTTATATTTTGAATATAAATGAATCTCAAACGTATAACATGATAAACAAATAGCTCAAAATGATTTGATCAGAAGAGACTTGAAAGTGGCATTGTGGTTTGGGACACAATTAAACAAGACTCGTATATCCACACTTTCGAAGAGTGGGTACTATGACAGATTTGATTCCATTCAAATAATGTCTACGAATCTAGTTTATTGGGCAAAGTGCCTAAAACACATTTTACTTGGTAAAAGTGCAAATGCCACCGATCTGTTAGCCCTCATAAGTGGGCCCATATCTAGCTAGGCTAGAGGTGAATATGAATATTTCGTGACCTTTACGGATGTGGCATCGCGTTATGGTTATGTGTTTCTTGTGAAACACGGATCGAAAACTTTTGATGAATTCAAAGAGCTTCGACACGAAGTAGACAAACAGATCGGTAAAAGTATTAAAACCGTCACGGTTAGACCGTGATGGAAAATACTTAAGCAATAAGTTTCTCAAATACTTGAAAGATTATAGTATTCTTTCAATGAGGACTCCTCCCAGAACACGTCAATTTGACGGTGTGTCCGAACAGAGAAACCAAATTTTGTTGGACATGATAAGGTTAATCATAAGTCGCTCTGAGCTACCATTTCCTTCAAGGGATACGCATAAACAGTGCAGAACTTATTTTGAATAAGGTTCCATAATAATCTGTTTGACAGACTTCATATTAGATATGAACAGGAAAGAAACTGGGTTTTCTCATTCATGAAGATTTGAGAATGCTAGGCATATGTTTGGATGATACCAAACTAAAACCCAAATCGGATAAGTGTCTAATTGTAGGTTTTCCTAGGGAAACCAAAGTATAGTACTTATACAACTCACTAGAGAACAATTTAATTGTTGCTCACCATGCAGTTTTCCTAAGAGGAATACCTATATGCAGTGGTAAGTGGAAGGAAAGTAAAACTCGATGAAAATCGGAGTAATACTGTTCCAGGCACTGATTCCTTAATGGAACACAAATAGTTCATTTAGGATGAAACTATACCAATAATCTTCGAATACACAAGAACCGAGTAAGTCGGAGAGAGTCAGAAAACGACCTGGGGTATGGGTTTCTGATCTCACCTCATAAAGATGTCAATCTTATTGAGGAATACAAACTGACTATGTATGTGGAAGTGATACAAGGTATCGACTCCCTATTATGGCAAAGTGTCATGATGTCCGAAATGGATTCCATGTAAATCAACTAAGTTTGGATACTAGTTGATGTACCGTAAGGCATTGTGCCTATTGGTACTGTATAAGTCTTCAAGGAAGACATACATGAAAGGCAACATACCAACATACTAAGCTGGGCTTGTAGCGAAAAGGTATTGTTATCAACATTGTGTCAATTATGACGAAACCTTTTACCTGTTGCCATTGGTAAATCCATTTGGATAATGCTTGCTGATGCTGCATGTTTCATTTATGAAATATGGCAGCTGAACGTCAAAATCGCTTTCCTTAAATGGAAACCTTTTGGAGGATGTTTACAACATCCTGACGGTTTTGTCGTACCAAAACTAGCAAACAAGGTTTGCAGGTTATTCAATCCATGGATGGATTGAAACAATCATTGCGTTCTTGGAATTATCGTTTTGATGTAATCATAATGGTATATGATTTAATTCAAAACGAAAATGATTATTGTGTATATAAGGAGGTTAGTGGGAGCGCACTGACTGTAACTGTCCTATAAAATGATGACATATCATTTCTTGGAAATGATATTCCCATAATACAATCGGTGAAAGCTTGGCTTTCAAGAAAATTCTTCATAGAATTCTTGGGAGAAACAACCTTTATTCTAGGAATAAAGATCTACTGGGATAGATTTAAAGTTATTAATACTCTCCGAGAACTCGTACATTGAAAGAAATGTACGCGACCTGGTGTCTCATATGCTTTGAGCATATGGAGTCACAATCGGGCCAATCCAAGTGATAGTCATTGGATTGAAGTTAAGAACATCCTTGAGTATCTTAGAGGAACTAAGGATGCTGTCTTAAACTATGGAGAATGAGAACTTGAAGTGACTGGGTTCACCGTTGCAAGTTTCCTAACCGATAATAACGACTATAAGTCGTAACAACGGTACTATACAATTTGAATAACGGAACAGTGAGCTAGAAATCTTCCAAGCAAGATACTGTTACCGAATAAACAACAAAAGCGGATTATTGCTGCAGCTGAGGCAGCAATTGAAGTCATTTGGGTCGATAATAAATCTAATTAGATTAGATATAGTTCTGTTAGCAGCTGAGCTAGGCTACATCACATGCTAAAGAATTAATGGTCTCATCAATGATCCATACATATACTTCAAATATTCATCTGATTCGTTCGGATCATACATCATGGCGATGTGATGATTGAATAAATCGCATCAGATAATAATCATGCAAATCCGCTGACGAAAGCATTTTCTCAGCAGAAGTTTGAGTGAACCGTACATAGTTCAGGTGTAGGACACTTGAGTGATTGGATATAGGCCAAGTGGGAGATTGTTGGACGATTATGGCCCATAGCATCACTATTTGTACATATCATGGTGTTGTTGTACAAATTAACTACGTGACAAAGGAAATTGCTCTTTTATCATTTGTAATTAGATTACCAAGATGTATAAATGATAAAAGGTCCTTATGATTAGTTCCGGATTGAGATGATATGAGATAGTATCAATCCAAGAAGGTTTAATCATTAAATATCCCTAGTCAGAATATTATCGAGATTGGACATCGATAATGCGTAAAAGACTAGTATTACACTTGTGTGCGTTGTGGGAGCATAACAACATAGTTCTCATATATTTATGTATAGGATACTCATGCAAATGTAATATGAGGTTGTGTTTACCGATGGTACGGAAACAACTTCGCTCTGGATAGACCCCTCGGAATTCCATTGGTAGTATGGCTATGTGTCTATGGAAGTCCGAATCAAGGTAGGTGTATTTGGTCTTAACTTGAGACTTGCACCGCTAATACTTGCGACAATCAATATACTTTGGTTTTGGTCGTCCAGGGCTTTAACCGGTTCTGTGTACGCCTCTTCTGGGTATATTGAGAATCGTAGTGTATTGGGTGTGATGTCAAGACGGAAGTATCACTCCAGTCATAGTGGAGATGATGATTAAGTAGGATACGAAACTGGTTATCTTATATGCTGCAACTATCGAAATATTATGACTAGGTCATGTTTATCCGATTATAGAGACTAGTTATCAGAGATCCAATATGTGCTTCGTACGGGGCAGACACAATTCTATCCCCAAGCCTTGCACGTGACATCCGATATTGGATCGAAATACGCAATATCATGTATACTACGCCTGATATAGATCACATATTCCAGTAAGAATATTTCTGGAGAATTGGGTAGTGTGGGAACACAGAAACTGGGCGACGCATGTTGTTCCGGGCTCGCGGTCCAATTAGGAGTACAGAGTAGCCTGTGGGGGGCTAAACCGGAGAATAATGGAGTCGCCACCCAGTGTGAACCGAGACAAAGATTTAAGGCCGCACTCACCCCTCGCCAGGGAAGACCTCAAACCATTGGGTTCAGAATGGTCCCTTTCTTATGCCACTTGTAATAAAATGATTTGTTCGATAATTCAACCAAGCCTAAACAACATTTATTTCCAAGGATAATTTTCTCCTAAGTTCGCATGCATAAGTACAAAGCTCATATCTAAGTTTGCATATAACACATTTTTCATGTTTACATACAACCTATTTGCATATAATCTATGTCCGAATTTGCATGCATAAAGGTAAATTAACATACGACAATCATACAACTTAATAAGCACATTGTACTCATACATGTGGGGAATACAGATAAATGACAATTGCACAATCATGCATAATAAAGAGAAGCAATCAGGTTCGTAATACAAATGGATGACTAATAGGGGCAATTATGCATAAAATATTATGAAAATGACTCAGTTCAGTGTGTGTGCGTTCGTGTAGCGTTCGTAAATGCGTTCGAATGGTAAACAGACGGTTCGCGTTCGTATAGCGTTTGAGAACGCGTTCTAACGGGACCAGACCTGATACATGATAAAACAAAGAAAATACGTGCGCGTTCGTGTAGCGTTTGTAAAACACGTTCGAACGGTAAACAGAAGGTTCGCGTTCGTGTGGCGTTTGAGGACGCGTTCGAACGGGACTAGACCTGATGTATGATAAAACTAAGAAAATACATGCGTGTTCGAGTAGCGTCAGAAAACGCGTTCGAACGGTAAACAGAAGGTTCGCATTCGTATAGCGTTCGAGAACACGTTCGGATGAAACCAGACCTGATGCATGCAACACATACATAGACAAACAAATCCACAATGTAGGACCTCTCGTGTCCGATTGAACTCATTCTCATCCAATCATGTGTACCTCGCCCGGCGCGGCAAAACATCATGGTAAAGGATTTTAACCCCTCGAAATAGAGGACTTTTAATCCGACTTACTAAGCCTATGAGCTAATAATACAATGTATATAAGAAATAAAGACAACAATATCGGATTTCGTATACCCGATTGAACACATCTCACATTCAACCGAATATACATCATCCGGCGCGGCAAAGCATCGTGGTAAATGATTTTAACCTCTCGAAATAGAGGATCTTTAATCGCACTTACTAAGCCCATGCGCTGATAACACAATGCATATAAGAGATAAAAAAACAACAATATCGGACTTCGTATACCCGATTGAACACATCTCACATTCAATCGAATATACATCGTCCGGCGCGGTAAAGTATCGTGGTAAATGATTTTAACCCCTCAAAATAGAGGACCTTTAATCGCACTTACTAAGCCCATGCGCTTTACCTCATCATTACTTAAACAAATAACATGCAGAATTTAAATAGCGGATAATAAACGAATCAAAACAACATAAAACAAAATATGCGCCATTTGCTCAAGTGGTACGTGGAGTTGTATCCCAAGTACAGACCGCACTACCATCCATTCGGATTCGGTTACATAATATATGTCTGGGTTTCCATCCTATATACCACAAGAGGCGACACATTTTCCATTTTATTCAAAACCACAACATGCATCCATAAACGACTCTCATACGAAATAAATAACTAAAACAATTAAAAGATGAATAAAAAATGAATACAAAAAGTGCCCTCAGGTCTAACCTTTTATGTCGACTTTCGGAAGTACCGTACACGGTCTTCGGAAGGGTGGATGCTCCGCAACTCCTCTGGTTCACTGGTTCAACATTTCCCTTCGCTGCTTCGCTGTTCGGGCTATTATTTTCCCTTTGTTTTGCTGCTGTTTGCTACCTTTTTTGGCTGCTGCTTTCTTATTGTTTTAAGTGATATTAGAGTGCAGTTTTTAGTTACTGTTTTGGGGATTTAGGGGCTATTGACTTTCGGTAATTCTGTGACTATTTTGGGCTGTGATTTTTGGTAATACGGTGACTATTTAAGGCTTGTGATTTTCGGTAATACAGGGTGTTTATGGGGCTGCAGTTTCGGTGGTGCAGAGAGACAGTTTTCAGGAGCAGTTTTTCGGTAATGTTAAGGGCTGTGAATGGCTTACTGTTTCGGTGGATGTACGGGCTGTATGGGGGTATGTTTTGGTCTCGGTAATGGGGTTCTATGGAGGTGCTTTGGTCACAGCAAGGGGACTGTTTTGGTTGATGATTCTCGGCTATGGAGAGGAGAATAAGAGAATTGTTTTTGCTTATTCTTTTTTGTGTATGCGTGAATGCGAGAGGCCGGGGAAGTGTTGGTTTTAGGTTTCTTTTATAGACAAAGGCTAGGGCTTCTCCTTGTTTGAAAAGGAATGAATCAATTAGTGTCTCACAATGAAAGTAGGGGACATGTCTTGGCTAGATTAGGAATATGATATATTTAATTTGTTTTGTTTAGGCATATAATATTTGTTGATTGATTTTAATTTGATTTCTTCTCTTTTAGTTAGGGATATGATTTGATTTAATTTTGTCATGTGTTAAATATGCATTTTATTAATTGGGTATTTTTTTTATGGGCTTTGGTGGGCTAATTGGGCTTGGGTGTGAGGGAACTAACTTGTGAGCATGGAATCACCATTAGCAAAGCTTGGAGCTTGGAGCATCAATGGAGGACATGACCGAATTTTGGAGGAGAACAAAAATGCCACTGTCGAGAGCTTTTAGGAGGAGCACAAGGATTTTTGTTCATCGCATCGCATAACCGTTCAATGTGAGTATGATTCCGCCATATTTCATTGTAGTATTCACACATGATTTCTTGCTTTAATTGATCCTTGAGACTTAATAGAAACCCAACATAAATCAGACTCTAGAATTCATCTCGTAACTGATCTTGCAATAAAAATCGTTTAGTTTCTTTTTTTTTTTTTAAGTTTCCATTTACTTTAAATTTAGATTGTGTTTCTAGATAAAGTTAGGGTTAGTAATTATAGTACTTAGTACAAATTATTTTCCAATCCATGTGGGTTCGACATCTGCCTATTTGTTAGGTGTGGACTGATGCTCATGATATCCAGTGTGTATCAAATAGAATCTGTCAGTCATGTGTACATGGCATAGGCATCCTGCACGTGTTTGCGATCTGTTAAATCCATGGTCGTGGTACACTGCGGAAGCGAGTTTCGAGTATTATTTAGATATCGATAATTTATAAGTCGATTATATTACACCTCATGGATTTGACATTCACATCTATGTCATTGGTATAATATAGATAGCCAGTGACAGAGAGATTATATGTATGTGATGATCTCATGACAGATATACCTGAACTTAGAGAATCCATAATTCAACAAGATTATCCGCAGTCATCATAATTTACGAGTGGGTGAATTATAGAATTGAAATTGGATTATGTGACGGATATACCTGAACTTACAGAGTAAAAGAATATGAAGTGTACTCGTTGAGTACTTGAATAAAATATTATGAATAATACTGATTATTCATAATATTTTATCGGACTAAATCTGTTAATTCGAATCGTTTAATTGGTAAATAAAATACACATACTTGGGTATTTTTGGTTGTTTTAATGTGTATTTATATTTGATACATAATTAGATTAGATACACATTAATGGAAAAATGATGGCTTGTGTAATATCCTGAGTTTTTTGAAACAGTATTGGAAGGTTTTCGAATTAAAGTTAAGGATTTGGAATATGATGGTATTCGAAAATAAGAGTATATGCGTTGGAAAATAGGTCGGAATATTTTAAAGTGAAACTTTATCGCGTTGGAAAACGTGTTACGTGATTTCTGATTATATCGTTATTTGCATAAAAGTTTCTTATTTTGGCTATAAAAATAGCAAACAAACTTCGATTACCATCAGACTTGTTTTTCCAAGAAGAACAACTTTCATGTTGAACACTTTTCGAATTTTACATTAGAAGGACTTCAAAAATTCAAATTTTTGAGAAAGCCCCATGACATGAGCCTGATTGTAATTTCGCGGGGGTCTGAACGTAAATTCCAGAAACTTCTCTATAAATACCCATAGTTTCTTGTAATTTCCAAAATGGCATAATTTTCCAAATCTCCCAATTCGACCCCCACCCCCAAAAGTCATCATTTGCTTCGTTGGTCCTCATTTCTGTCGTTTTTCGAAGATCTAAGGGGTGTGTCGGCCACCCATCCACCTTGTGGTGGCCGACGGCAGCCCCCAGATCGTCAAAAAACGATGAAAATGAGGAAGAGATGTGTGGAAATGGGTTTGTCGATCTCGGTTACTCATTTCACTTCACGGCCCGAGCCACCCGCTAAATCAAAGCTCTCGGAAAGTACACTACAAGTTGGTGGTGACAGATTTTCTATTTCGTGCATGGTTCATACGAAACGTAAAAGTGGATTTTCTATTTAGTGAATAGTAACTCATAATGAACAATTACTATGATTTGAGTTCCATTGATTCCAGCGCGTCTGTGGAATCATTTGGAGTCCATATATGCCCCTAAAATCTCGGTAAAACCTCTCGGTAAGAATTCGCTAATTTCAAGTTATCGTTAATTATTCAGATGTATCCAGTAACTTTGTGTAGTAGCATATTTATATGAATTGAATTGTTTGAGTATTAGTATATTGAATATGTGCATTTGGTAGAATCCGAGTGAAAACAGAATGAGTTGGATCTATCCGATAGAATATGTAAATTTATGGTAAAAGTGGATTTTTTCGTGTATTAATGTGTTTTTGATCGTAATGATAGATATGAGTCGTACATGATGATATGATAGTGTTTGAATAAATTTAGGTAGGTTCGGAGGGTTCGAGACCCTTCCGTAGCGTTTGTGAAAACTTTTTCGGAAGATTTTCCAAAAATACGTAAACCGAGAATTTAAGTTAACTGATCAATTGGATTAGTTTATAATGATGTTTTAAGATTACTGAAATTGAAAATATTGAAATTAGACTTGATTTGGTTGTCTCGGAAAGATCCAGAATTTTATCGTAGTTAAGTCGATAATTTCATAAGTTACGATTATAAACATATTTGACTAGGACTTGGAGTGCTCGCGAAGCCAGATAAGTAACTCATGCGATGAGCGCTTGAATAGTTGATTGGTGTTTTAAATATATATATATGATTGAAGTGTTTAGGATAAGACGAAGATATTTAAAGGATATTCTTGAGAATAAAGTTCGAGATTACGTATGGTTAGGATAATCAACCACCACATGTATGGATTTTTATAATGCTATGATATGAAGTGAAATATTTTATGATATGGATGTCTGATGATGCATGTCAATGTATGAACCCGTAATGATATGAATAATTATATGTGAATGAATATATTTATGTATAAGTATATGAACACATATTTGTATATGTATGAAATGATAAGATAAGGTATGATTTGAGTATATAAGATCGGTAAGTGGGAAAAATAGTTGGTTTTTGAGGTTGTATAAGCATATGTATGTGTACGATATTTCGATAAGTTCGTTATTAACTGTTACATGTGATTTGTCTGTATGGCATTTGGGTGATTAAGTGTGATGAGAAGTTGACATAAGCAAAGTTTTTCCTGATTTGTTAAGGTACTTGAGGGAAAAGATTCGTTTTATGAATATATATGTCTTAACTAGTAAGTTTCTATGCCATGAATGTTTCCTTATAAGAATTTTAGAAACTAAATATATGTTTGATCGATAAGTAAAAGACATGAGGATTAATATATGGTAAGGTATCCGAATTCAAATAGAGGTGTATGTTCATATGTTTGAGATATATGTATGTATATGAGTATTGGAATGATGACTTTGTTGGGGTTGGTGCTCAAAGCGCCAATCCGGACCGTATTTATGACTGATTCATGAATACGAACATCCTCTTATTCCATAATATTAGTTATTTATGGTTGCATCTCTTGTTCTTATATACGTATTTGATCTGATCACGATTAGATTGAAACTAAATGTGGTTTAGTGATATGTATATATTAGACAAAGGCCCGATAATATATAATGCAGTACACAGTTACAAAGTTAGTTTGTAATTGACATTGGGAAGTGTCACTGCTATATGAATATTATCAAACATAGTTCCTGGTCAAGATTTGCTAACACGGGTCGGTTAGTCAAATCCGTTGAGACCAGTACATGTCGTATATCGAGACTTGGTCCGATGGTTTATCCCAATGAACCATGAGTCTAGGGAGACTCGTATAGACGTGTAGGTGTTTATAATGGATAAACACTGAACGGCTCATCGAAGATTCTTAATGGATGGTACACCAACGTCAATAAGAATCTTCTCGGGTTGAGTAGCATAGTGGTCCTTCGACTTGAGACACCACTGTGGATGTATGAGACATCCTCCACACTTAGATGGCAGTCACGTCACCGATCTATTTAGATCAGACCTCCGCATGTTCGTTGGGTGTGGATCGATCCTCAGGATATCCTGTGTGTGTCAAGATAGGATCCGTCAGTTCTGTGTACAGAGCATAGGTAGTCCATATATATTTAGCAGTCTGTTAAATATGTGGCCACAGTATACATCGGAAGTAAGTTCCGAGTGTTATTTAGAGATTGCTAATAGATACGTCGACGAGATAATACCTATAGAGATTTGACGTTTACATCTATATCTCTGGGATTATCTGGATACCTGTGACGGAGGGATTATACGTATGCAATGACCTCGACCTGTATGATTCAGCTAGTTTATCCGTGATCGTCATAATCTACGGGTGGATAGATTATGGACATGAAATTGGATTTCGTGACGGATATACCTGAATCTAGAGAGTCTCAATAATGAAATATACTCGTAGAGCACTAGAGCAACATTAATAAATAATATTGATTATTTATTAAGTCGTTTAAAGGTTAAACGCAAGATACATGCTAAAGGGACCCGATAGTCATTTAGTTAATTATTGTGTATTTACATTTAATACTTGATTAATTTAAATACACATTAATTAATAGTCAAATTGAGATATTTGACTAATATCCTAAATAAATATATGTATTTGGTATTTAATGTAAATATTATACATATATTTAATATATTTGTATTTGATTAATTAATTAATTATTTAATTGTTAAATGATTAAATTAATTAAAATATAAATATCTTACATTAGGATATTTGATTTAAATGGCTTAGTTGCCTTTGTTGACCAAGTTTTAAATATCTAATAAAGTGTTTTTAGATATTTAATCAAGTTGATCAAACTTTAGTTAAATGAAATTGAAATGAAAAATTACCAAATAAATGCTTGTAATTTCGGCCAAGGTTTTTTGTTGCAAGTATATATTGTTTTCATTTCATCTTCATTTGATAACCTAATATATCTTAACCAAAACTCCATTAAAAAAAAGCAAAGAATGGTAGAGAGAAAAGAAAGGAAAATCAAGAAAAGCTTGGAAAATAGTAAGTATTTCCAACCTTCCATTAGAGAGTAATTTGTTCCTCTTGTTGTGGGTAACATCTTGTGATGTTCTTGAGTTTTTCTATTCTTTATTCTTTGTATTTTTGATGGATAAATGTTTGGTGAAAGTGAAGTGCATGTATAATGGAGAAAGCTTGTGACTAGTGTAGTTATAAGTATTCTTTTATGGTTTTGGAAACCTTGTTGCTAATCTAGAGTTGTTGACCCACTCTTAGATGACCTAGATTTGATCTTGAGTTGTTTCATTGTGTTGAGACTTTGATTGGATGGAGAAAGATGATTGAAGTGTTGGATTTAACCAATTTGGTCTAATTTGTCCAATTTGATGAAATTGAAAAATTAGGGTTCATGACCAATTCCAAATTTGGGTATTTTCATATATGTTGTGTATTTGGATGTGTATATGATGCATATAAAGTTTCATGTTCATTGGATTACATCTTGATGTGTTTTGATGCATGAAATGACAAAGTGCACAAATTGGCACTAATGTAGTGCATTCGGCCAATGATGGAATTTTGGGCATTTGTGTTGCTTTTTGTGTTTTGATGTTTTGAACATGCTAAGTTCATCTTAGAAATGATTTAGAATAATTCAAAATTGATTAGATCAATTTCGGACTAAAATGGACAAAATACCAAAGTAAGGGTAATTTGGTAAATTCACCTAAATATGATTTATTGAATTTTATTTCATAATTTGATTATTGGAATATTAAATAAATATGTTTATTTAATTAATCCGAGAAAAATTTTTGAAATCGGAAAATACGATTTTCCACCGCTTCCGCTGCGTTACCGGATTTAGCCCCTAAAAACCCCTACAGACTTGAAGTGTGTGTCATGTATATACTTGCGTATGAGAAATCGTGCTATGAGTTGTGTTATGTGATATGTGCTCATGTATGTATGTTTAATTGGTTGATAGTTTCGTGGTATAGCAGTTGAGCTGGTTATGAATCTGTTCAGATGACATTCATCTCATATCTATTGTAAAATAGGTAATGAGTCTCGTATGGGCATTGTATGTGTAAGCCAGCTCATGTGTATGTGTTGTTTTGGTTGTATGTTCTTTGATATTTTGACTGTTGTGTATGCTTCGTTATCAGTTACATGATGATTGTATGTATACCTCCGAGTATATGTGTGTGTATGTTAAGATTATTAATGTATCTATATTGTAAAAGATACTGAATATGTTTGAAAGTCGTTGGTAATGGAAATGTTTCCAAGTAAGAACTCCGAAAATGGGATTTGTATGAATATAAGAGTATTGTGCTGCGATATATGTGACTGCAAGTGAACCCCAAGTGTTAAGCTATTTTAAGGTTATCGTGGTTAAAGAAGGATAAAGTAAGTTGTTTTGGTATTGAAGATAGTTTGTGACTAAATAGAAGAAGTTATGTTGTGAATATGAGGAAGTATGTTTCTTTAATCGTTTTGATGATATTTCAAAGATGTTTAATCGTAATAAAATATAATAAATCGGACTTCACGTCTCATATGTTCGGGTTAATGCTTTGTGAGATTTGAATGTTTGGTTAATAAATTGGCATATATGGGAATTTGTCATGGTAAAGTATAAAGGATAATAAAAGTTGATAAATCTAAACTTGTAACAATTTAGTAATTCTGATAAACTGCTGATATGTTTGATTTGTTTATTTGTAATGTATGTCTGACTTGTATGTTCTATTGTAGTACTAGCACAGTTACTTATTATAACTCACACCAAATCAGTTTACTAGTTTTGCAGGTTGGCTTCCAGAATGGTCAACCACGATAGTTTTGGAAGTCATGCTTGAGACGCGGATCACCCAAGCGGTAGTCACCCTCGCAAGTGTTCTCGGAGAAGTTTTAGAAATTTAGGATATTTGACTTATTGTTTTGTTTGTCGTGTTGAGCACGCCGTTTGTATTAAGTAAATGTTTTGATTGTTCATGATATTGTGGGCACAGAGCCTTTAAGTGTTGATAGATGATGTGGGTACGGAGCCCTTAAGATATGATTTTGATGTGTTTTGTGTGAACCTGATATATTTTTGTTTGTTTGATGTTTTCTTAGATTCCGTTTGATGCTGGACTGTGATCCAGATTGTCCAGTTTCAGGATACATCATGTCCGATTTTCTGTAAATTTGGAGGCTTATGGAGATGGGTTAATTGTATCTCCTGCCGGTAGCATCATGCCTCTGGCAAGATGTTACAGCTTGACACCTGTAAAGTTAGTAATAATTATTTCAATTAAAGAATTGAATAATTACTAATGATTACTTTACATTGGTAAAGCTGACTAATTATTTAAAATATATTAGATATAATATATGGTGGATAATTAGACAAGTGTATAGCCTATTTATTAAGTAATTTTAATTAGATTAAAATTGAAAATTAAAATGACTTTTGTGCCCCTATTTACACGCTTCTTTTGGCATATAAAAAGAAATTTGCTTTCGCTTTCTTTGGTGGTTGTTGTTGCCGAATCCCTACCATTTTCAAGAGTTTCAAAAATGTGACTTTAAAGATTAGAGAGAAAGTGATGAGTCAAAAGAACAAAGTTGAAGAAATTTTTGAAGATTAAAATATAATCTTTAATATTCTTAACTTAAGAAATTATTTCCTTTATTATTCTGATGCTTCTATAAATATTGTAGGGTTTCTTTTAATCTCTTAAATTTGGGATTTTTAATTTGATTGTTGGATTAAGTGGCTAGAAACATGTGTAAATGTATATTGAGCTAGATTAGTGTAATATGATTTCAATTTATTATTGGACAACTTAGTTGTCATTCTAGAGTGTAATGATTACTCTTATTATGTCTAAAATTATTTTAGAGTTCTTCATTTGTGGTGGCTTCAATTGGTGTTGTGATTAATTAGATTAACGTTGAGAAAATTAGATTTAAAACATGTAAAGTGGTTTTTTTTTTTTTGTCCTGATCAGATCTGAAACTGTGAAAAACGGCGAAAAACAACATTATCGGGTAACGACTACCTAAACAGTGAATTGATCACTGTTCGGACAAACTATCCAAATACTATTGGGGCTGACCTGGGAGGCTCCGTGTGGTATTGGTTGGTCGGTTCAGTCGAAAACATGTTTTATATTATTTTACGGAAAAACGTTTTTGTAAAAGTTTCATAATATTTTCATTATTAATTATGTTAGGTGAATTATGAATAAATTATTAATATAGAATACCAAATAAGTTATTTAATAAATTTTAAAATTTTGAAATTATGATTTCGTCTAAACCGCGCTTCCTCAACGTATAACCCCTTAAAGACGGTGATTATATTCCTAAGCCACAACATCTTAGCTCTATCATTGTTGTAACTGTATGTTTGAATATAGTCACTACAAGAATATGATTTCTAAATAAAAATAAAAATTAATCTTCCAAAATTCAAATTTCTATGATCTAGCACACGTTGTTTATCATATTTACGCACAGCCTTACCCTTGTATTTATTATTTAAATATGAAAAACAATGTTTGATTGGTATTACATGGATGTGAAAGATGTCGTCATAAAAAAAGTCAAGCATAAAATGAATTTTGATGCATGTTTTGTTCAATCTTCTTAATGGGAAATTAAAAAGAAGTCCGACGATGCTGATAACGATTCCAGTTAAGTCCTACTAGTCTCAACCTCCGCACCATAAATCAAATGTATTAAATCAAAAAAATCCGAGTATTACGTGAGCTCTCGATTAGTTACTCGTAGACCCGGTCACGGTTCCGGTTCGGAACCGAAATAGAATCGGAATCGAACTGGATAGAACCGTAAGGTTACGGTTCCATCCGGTTCAGGTTCCAAAACCGGAACCGAACCTAACCCCCAAACGGTTCAGTTACGGTTCCACAAAATGTGGAACCGTAACCTTAAGGTTCGGTCCGGAACCGAACCGATTTTTATATTTTTTCCCTAAAAAATTAGAGAAACGAACCGGAACCGAATCAATTCTGCGGTTCCAATAAACTGAAACCGTAACCAAATGATTCTGTTCGGTTCTGAAACCGAACCGTGACCACCTCTAGTTACACATATATGTAGACATGTAATTTTGATGATATTGGCCTAAATGGATGAGGAATGACTACCTGGATACCGTACAATTTTATAATATGGTATTTATAAGAAATTGTTTTCCCCTAACAGCCTCCCATCACTTGTCCCCTACAAAATAACGTTGTTACCCTTATTCTTTTAAATAAATTACTTTTTGATTTAACTATGAAAAGCCTCTAATTTTATAATTTAATTCTTTTATTTTATTTTGATTTAGTTCTTTTATTTTTTTATTTAATTCTTTTATTTTTTTAATCTCATTTATTTTTCTTTATATTTATATTTTTTTCTTATATTTATATTTAATTATTTTGTGTTTCTTTATTTATTTAATTTTCTTTTGATGCTTTATTAATTTATTTAATAATTTTACTAAAACGATTATATGTATCGCTTGCGAACACTTTTTTCAAATGAAAAGTCTCTTATACCAATTTTGTTTTAACCATGTTCAGAGAACATGTGTTAAGACACAAAAAGAAATACACAAAAATATATAAAAACACAAATCATTATATTACTAATTTCACATCATTTTAAAGACTCCATATTCAATCTTATAAAAATAGAGCTATCTCATTCATCCTCACAAAAATCAAGCTCTCTCCTTATTTTAGGGATTTATTGAAAACTTTGAGTGAGTTATTTGTAATTAATTTCGTTGGAAGATACTTAAAAAGTCATTAAAGCCTTTGGAAGACGAAAGCTCCATACTTTGAAAAATCAAATTAAAAAGTCATTAATGTTGCATTCAACTCACTCTCTTATTCTAATCAAAATCCTCTCTCAACACAAATGAAAGACGAAATGAATTGAAAACTGTAAACATCTCAGAAAATTTCCAATGCATTAAACAGTTTCTTCTACCTGCTACTGGAAAGATGGAACAATTCTCTTATTAAAATTAGGGGTGACAATTTAGGTTAGGATTCGTTTATTCGTTAGATTCGATTCGCTTTAAAATGAATATGAGTTTGAAAAAATGGATCCGTTTAATAAATGATTCAATTCGATTCGATTCGTTTAATAGCTCATTGATTCGTTTATTCGTTTAGGATTCATTTTTTTTTTACTAGTTATTGTTATTTTCCAATTAAGATTCGAGAAATTATGGTTAATTACCATATAAAAAATAATATTTTCGATATTTGGTGATGTATTTTTAGTAAATATATTAATTACATATTTCATATTTCATATGTATATATTTATGAAGAATTAATGTAAATCAATTATGGTAAATTATGTTATTAAATAATACCATGACTAAACGAATATTCGTATTCGATTCGTTTAATAAACGAATTGAATACGAATCATGATATTATGATTCGTTTAATAAAAGAATCGAATACGAATTTAGTGGGCTATCACCCAAATTAATTAGATTCCTAATTAAAATTAAATATGAAAGTCTTTATTTAATTAAAATTCCTAATTTGATTAAGTATCCTAATTTATTTTGGAAATAACCTTTAAGAGTCCTAATTTGATTTGGAAAAATCTTACAGTGTCCTTATTGTATTGTGATACAACAAAGAAAATCCCCCCTATAAATAATAGTGAAATTCTCTCATTGGTTGAATTTGCTCTGTCTTTCCTTTCTCTTTAGTTTCTTCCAAAGTTGTTTTAAGAAAATTTGTTTCTTGGATCTTCAATCTAAGACTTCAACATCATAGAAGAAGATCAAATGAGTTTTTCTTCTGTCCCCAAAGTGGGAGCAATTTGTTCATAAATGAGTACTAGTGTGCCAATTAGATGTGCAATGTTTGGTGTACTACTCCAAGGAAAAAATCAAGAAGGATATTTAAAAGGCTTAAGAAAATTAATAAACACATCAATGTATATTTTATAATTAGTAAATATTATTTATATTGATAAATAAAATTTATTACATGTATGTTAAAATTAATTAGAGATTAATTCAATAGTAATATAGTATATTTGTTTACATAAAAAACGACATAACCAAGATCCTTAAAGTAGTTTTGGAAGAAATTTTTTAAATTCCAATTACATGGATGCTTCCGCGTTAACCTCAAAACTTTACAAGTTGCATCGAGATAATAAATATTTTTATTTCAGTTCAGAAAATTAATTTTTAAATAATTATTTTTACTTTAATTAGGAAAATTATTTGAATGATGTGTTTTTTCTTTACTGTGTGACTCGCCCATTTTTTTTTTTTTTTATTATGCATGGTCCTTACTGTCTTCATCTCTTTTTTTTTTTTCCACAGAATAAAAAATCAGTGAAGGATTCTAGCGATACATTCATGAGGTATGTTAAATCTTTTCAATTATTTTTTTGCCTTTTTTTAATTATATTTGTTAAATCTTGGTCGTGATTTAATTTGTTCAAATTGATTTCAAACATGGCAAGATCAAGTTTGAATTTTGTAAGTGTTGTCTTTTTTAGTAGTTTAAAGAAAGATTTTGTTGATTACTGATATGTACAATTTATTTCAAGTTTCAATTTGATTGGTTTATTTTGACCTTAGAGATTGAATGTAGTAATTTTAATTGCTTTAGTGATTTTCCCTAGATGTCAACATGTTTTTCATCCTCAAAGGGCGTGGCTTGATAATGTAGGGTTCATGATCTCACCTTTAAATCATAGATTCGAATTCAGAGATGTGTTTTTTGTAAGAATCCGGGACAATCGGAGGTTTTATCTGCTCCGTTTAAGCCCAGAATGGATGATTTGGGGATGAGATTTCCAACGATTTCAAAAAAAAAAAAAAAAATCTACATGTTTTTCTCTTTATTTTGTGTTTAAAACATTCAACAACTTTATTGAATTTGTTTGTTTGTTTGTTTTAATTATAAAGAAATCAAGGTTTTTAATAAGATAAATGTTTCTTGTCGATTATTTCTCTCATGTTATTTCATGAGTCTTATAGGTCGAGAAGATTGATTTGGACTACATGGATGTTGAACGATTGAAGAAGTTGAACATGTAAGAAAATTAGTTTTTAAGTAATTATTCTTATTATAATTAGAAAAATTATTTGAATGTTGTGTTTTTTCTTATTATGTGACTCATGGAGTGTGAACAGTAGTCCATTGAATTTGACATCGGAGGAGTGGAATCATGTTATCAAAACGATTTTTTATTTTTTGTTTTTCTCTTTGACTACATAAAATATTCAATAAAATCATTTATAAAATTTATTGTTAGTCAATTCACACCGATACTTGAAACATATATTTTACAATTAACGCTAAAGATCCGTGTTGTTTATATAAGATGACATGTAAATGATTTCATCAAACTTGACACGCGCATCGCACGTGTTCCTTACTAGTTTTAATTTATGTTGTCTTAAAAGTCTTATCTTGGTGCACTTGGTGTTTTTATATTTTTGCATGTATTTCTTCTTTTTTTTTTTTTGTATTATTATATGTACTATTTTTTAAAAATATATTTAAAAAAACAAAAATGCTACACTTACATACAATCTTACTAACAAAAACTACACCTCTCTCACTGTAGCTACAGTGATTACTGTAGCAATCACTGTAGCTACAGTGAGAGGGGTGTGCTTTTTGTTAGTAAGATTGTATGTATGTATATCATTGCTGTTAAAAAAAAATTGAAATTTATTATCTGAAAAATTAATTTTTAATTTTTATTATTAATATTATAATATTTATTTAACTTTTGGTTGGATATCAGGTATTCGATGCCCAAAATTTCAAAAACTATAACATACCGAAATCATTTCGATTATTTAATTTCAAAACCGAAATCTAACCACTATCTATTAACTTCTGTAACAACCCCCTCTCGAAGATGCTACAGATAAGAGATAGGTCACTCTATAACCCTTAGCCTCTAACTAACTCACTGACTAACTGAACTCTACTACTTTCTTATTATTTGACAATCAAAAATCACACACTTACACTGGAGGGCTACATGCCCAACTTAAAATAATTAAACAATCTTTGTTCTTTACAACTCTGAACTTGCTATGTTAAACTCTGGTAACTTCGACTCTGACAATCTCAAGTAATGACTCTCAATACAATTTTACATAACTTGTAACCATTACAACATTGACTGAACCATATACCTCAGACCTGACTGATGAGTGGAACTAGACCTGGCAGACGGTTCGATTCGGTTTTGAATCGGAACCGAACCCGACTGTTCTCGGTTCCACAAGTGTGGAACCGGAACCAGACCGTTTAATTCCGGTTCGGTTCCAGTTCCACACTTAAGTGGAACCAGAACCGAACCGAACCGTTCGGTTCCGATTCTATTCGGTTCTTTTTTTAAAATAAAAAATTTGAGATTGAAAAATTAATTTACAATTATGAATTTAAATTTATATAATAAACATATATTAAATTACAAATAAAATTTTTGTCTAAAAAAATAAAAAATAAAATTATTAAATTAAAGAGCTTAAACTTAAATTTTTAAAAACTTAAGTTGCATACGTATCCTACAAGGGTGAGAGGAATCAAAGCTCACGTAGTTCCATTATAATTTTAAGATATTTCCCCATTGTAATTTTATAATTCTTTAATTATCAATCATCAATCATCATTATCAGTGTCTGTTGATCCTTCAGCTCCAGTTCCGCTTGCACTTGCAGATGCATTGTCGAACAAGTCTTCAAATTCATCAGGGACATGTTCTTGTTGCCTCATATCAGCTCGGGTCCAATCATCAACACATGTTGTTGCTTCTAGAGTACTTGGATGTAATGAAGATCGTCTAACTTCCAATATATTGTCTCTCATGCTGAAGGCTTGCTCAACCGCAACGGTGGAAACATGTGCTGCCAATATCTCTTTAGCAATAATTGATAATACATGATATATATTTTGATGTCGGTTCCACCATTCAATGATTTGAAAATTTTTACTAACTAAACTTTCAGTTGAAAACTCGAAATTTGTAGATAAATCATTATCTAATTTCGGGTTATTAGTCGTGTTATCCCTATATTTTTTATTTCGTTGTAGTAACCAACGATCACTTGCGCTAAGTTTTGTTTGCATTACGGGTTCGCTACTACTAGATTGTCCTACTGATTGCAAGTTATATCTTCTAATATAATCATTAAATAACTCTATTAAATCAATTTTTTATTTTAGCTATTATTCTTGTAATATCAATTTCATCTAATATTCCTAAATATCCATAATAAGCTTGTAAAGCAATATTCAAATCTTCTAATTTAAATCTAGGATCAAAAACAGCAGCAATAAGATAAAGTAAATGAATGTCTCTAAAATAATACAACCATTTCCGTTTCATAACATTAATAGCTTCAAACAAAACAATATCATTAGGATCAGGACTTTCAACATGCTCATCGAGAGTATCAACAATATTCAAACTTTCAAGAATAAACAAATGTGATGTAGGATAATAAAATCCGCTAAAAATATTTGTAACATTATTAAAAACTTTTAAAATATCTAAAATTTTATCACAAATTTCCCATTGACTAGGAAAAAGTGTGATATGTTGAACATATTGAGAAAAAAACTACATAATACATCCTTGTATTGCAAAGCTTGACATAAAAGAAAATAAATTGAATTCCAACATGTTGGAACATCTCGTGAAAATTTTATCGGTTTAATACCATTTAATTTACAAAACTTAGCCGATTATCTCCTAACTTGATAATATGACCAAATACAATTAAGTGCTTTCTTAATAGAATCAATGACATGTGATAATTTTTCCAAACCATCTTAAACACAAAAATTAAGGACATGACATGTGCAACAAACATGAAAAAATCTACCCCCTAAATTTGGTTCGCATATTTCTATTAAATCAGTGATTGAAGCAGTATTTGCAGATGCATTATCAAATCCAATTGTTAAAATTTTACCTAATAAACCATATTCATCAAAAATTACTTTCATCATTCTATAAATATTTTGTGCAGTATGTTGTTCATCAAAAACTCTAAATACAATAAGTCTTTTTTGCATGTTCCATGATCCATGATGCATCAATCCAATGACAAGTCACACCCATATATGAGTGTGTTCGCCAATAGTCACTCCAAATATCATAATAAATAGAAAGACGCCCTTTAATATCTCTAAATATTTCATTTAAAATAATTTTATCATCTTTGTATAATTTAACAATTTGACGTTTTGTTGTATTTCGAGTCATTCTACAAGCAGCAGGATTTAAAGCATTTTGAATGTAATTAGTAAAAGCAAGTTTCACCAAAACTTAAAGAAAAATGTGTCATACAAGTTAATTTAGCAAATTCTTCTCTATTTTTAGCATCAGAATATTAAAATAAATCTAAAGAACTCGTACCTCTACTAGATGATGCATACTTGGCCATTTGAGTTTGCGTCGTATCAAGTCCAAGATCAACGAGATGATGTCTTTCCAGGTGCTTGATCATATTGCCGTATCCACTAGTAAATTTGTAAGAAACCCCCAAATACTGCTCTTGAACTTTCATTTGCAGTATCGATTAAATGAAAATGAATTTTGAAAACATCCGAGGAACGAGACTCAACTTCTTTTCTCCGTGAACTGATACTATGACCGCTCTCTTGGGTTGACACATTTAACATTGTGTTCTCAGATGAGCTTGTCATTTGTTGTTTAAGAAATTTTAAGGAATTAGAGAATTGAGAATGATAAATTATAATTGTAGATGAGAGAATTGAGAATGAGAGAATTGTAGGAATTGAGAATTGAGAAATTGGTGTGTTGAAATAATGAAAAATGACATATATTTATACATTTTTAGAATATTTTTGTGATACCTAAAATACCCCTAAAATTAACTGTTTTATTACTGTTATTAGGGGTAATTTTAGAAATCCAATTTTTTTAATCGTATACGGATCTCTGCCCCCAGCCCAACGGCTACTAGCCGTTGGGGAAATGCCGGTTTGGTTAGGGTCAGAACCCTAACCAAACCAGTGAAATATGATTCTTGTTCCGGAACCGAAATCAGAATCGGTTGGAATTGGAACCGTCCGGTTCCAACCGGTTCGGAACCGGAACCTTGATCGGGTCTAAGTAGAATAATAACTCTAGTGACTACCATCAGTATCCATCCTCTAGGGCTCGTCCTCTTAGTAGACCTGGAAAACAGGAAACACTAGAGAGTGGGGGGTTAGATCGTTTGAACGACTTAGTGAGTGAACAATTTAAAACGAGAATTAAAATGCTTTATGAAAAATTTATTTTCTGAAACCGAAATCATCTTATTTTACAAGAAAAACTCATATTTCTAAAAACTTTTTTCTTTATCTGAAAACAAAACTCTTTCTGCAAAACTTTTATGGAAACTTTTTTTTCTATAAAACTCTGAGATCTCTCGTAAAACAAATTCTTTCTGAAACTATTTCATAAAACTATTATTTCTGAAAATCTTATCTTAGAAAACAATTGACATATGGGGGCGTTGCGTATCGCCGTCCCCCCACACACCTAACTAGTGCCTTGAGGCGTTACGTATCGTCGTCCTCTAAGTCACTAAATTAGAGATAGGAGCGCTAATCAATGCTGCATTCTGGCCCAGAAATTAGGATCTAGGGACGTCTTGTAGTATCGTCCCCATATTCCTGAAACTCCATGTGCATATGTCTGCTATATCCGTCAATTCCATAATCCGTAAATTATAAAAATCTATGAGATTGAGTTTTTTCCCCCCAATCTATAAAAATTCATAAAATAATTATCTCAAGATATCAAAAACATTATACTTTTCTCAACTGATCTAAAAATATTTTTAACTCATCAAATCATTGTGGTAATTTGGTTTCATCTCAAAGTATAACTTAAACATAAATAAATTCATTTAACTTTATAAAATCAATAAACAAAATTATGAAATAAAGTATCCACTCACAGATTTGGAAACTGACTGCCATTACCTCACGGTGTCGAAGAAAATCACGGTTCTTGCCAATAATCTATAATCGATATATTTTATTATAATATAAGTTGTGAGATATGCTTCCGATCAACAAATAAATTATGCAATGTATGAATACTTAACTTCGCTGAGTTACTAACTTATAATCGTGGTTTACGAATTTTTCACGGGCTAAGGTTTAGAGTTACACAAGTACGAGAGCGAAAATTTAAATTCCACTAGTCGCTAAGAATTCACTGCTCAACGCCTAATTTTGAAAATTCACTATAACTAATTGGAAATGAATCCGGGTCTGATATTTTAATAAAATAGATCTTATTGTGTCTAGTTTGTCAGTTTTTACGGATCTCAATTATGATTTCAGAAACTCAAGTTATAAATCGAAATTCAGGGGCTATTCAGAAACAAAAACTGGGTACGGTGGCAGCAGGTCACTCAATATTAAAAATTCGGCCCAGCCTCGTCTTAAGGCTAAAAATTCTGAATTTTAGATATATTATTCAATTATGTGTTTCAATTATGTGTCTAGTCTACTCATAAATTTACGAATCATGATTTTGGCCTACAGAACTCAACGTATAAGTATATCATCAAAGGCTGCTTGGGTAAGACAGAAACTGAAATATCTGCAGGGCAGCCATGTTTGAGAATTAGCCAAAATTTCATCTTTCATCAGAAAATTCTGGATTTTGGATATGTTGAACCTTAATGTGTCTAGTTTACTTATAAATTTATGGTTCATCAATCAGAAATCTAAAATTCAAGTTATAGTCGACAGAACACAGCCTGACCAGACTGCACAACAATTATACTCACTGCCTAACTTACTAATTTCGTCACCCTTCTAATTTTATTTAATTCGGCTATTACCACCGGATTTTTCAGCACGCAAACACCAATTATTATTACATAATTCGGCCAAGGGATATATGTACACCCTTCTATTTCTCACACAAAATCAATACAAACTCATATCAAAATATTATTCCAAGTATGGACCATCATCAATTATTATGAAAGAAACAAAAACACACCCTCCACAACAAGGTTAAATTTCGGTCAGCCCTTACTCTTAAGGGAAAATTGGACATTTTAAAAATTCAGCCTAATACTTGCTTATATAAACATGAAATGCATGTCACATCATGCTATCACCTCTATTGAAGCTAAAATGCACAACTAGATATTCTAGGGTTCATGGTGCGTTTTGGGGCCTTTTATTTTCCATGCTTAAAAGTTAAAACTGCAAAAATGATAGAAGGAAAAGAAATAGAAGCTTACTTTAGCTTGGAAATGAGTTAGAGACCTTCTTATTTGCTTGAGAAATGGATAATAGTTTGAAGGTTAGCAATGGAGTAAGAGAGCCCTCCATTCACATTTTTTGCTCTTCTATTTTGTAGGGATGAATGAATAGTAGGTGTATTTATACTTAGGGTTCATTTTTTTGAGAAATAAAACAGAATTTACTGTAGCATCCGCGGAAATGGTGATTTTTGACTTGGTTCTGATCTGAATTTGAGAAAATATCTAACATAGATATTGTAGATCTTGGTCTGAGCTTTCCGATAATATAAATTCATAAAAATCGAAGTTCAGACGAAAAAATTACAGTCAGATTACTAAAACTAACTTGTTGACTCTGTTAAGATAAAATAAGGTATTGAAACTGAAAACTTATCCGGAACCTCCGTACAATATTCCTAAGATGTGAAACTTATTTATATGATCGGACTGACCGGGGTGTTACAACTTCGATACTGGGTAATTATTTTAGTCGGTAATGATCATATATTTAAAATAACCGATGATATTACCATCCTTATTTAGGACCACTGCTGTTTTCTAAATAACTCAAAAATGAATAATAAGAATGGTACTTGGAAACTTATAAGATTGAGTTGATATGAACAATTGCAATGAGAATGTAAATAATGCTCCACAGGAGGTAGAAGAATTTTAAAGACTCCTATAGAATAAAGTAATGACAAAAAATAAAAATCCAAATTTTTTTACGGATTCAGATATCCGGTTAAAAAATACCCGTATCTGAATCTGCATATTTTCCGAATCCATATTTAACATCCCTAATTAGAATTCAATATTTTTAAGTTTCTTCATTGCGTTAAATGGTACCGATTCTATGCAATTAATTTTTTATTATTAAATTTAAGTTTATGTGACACTTAATTTCTACATTTAATTTTTTGTTATTAAAATATCTCTACAAGATTATTAAATTACAAAATTAAAATAAAAAATTATTAAAATAAAAAATTTATTATAATATAAAAATATAATTTATTATTAAAATAAATAATCTATTAATTAAATTTTAATATTGGGTAGAAAAAAAGTGATTTCGTCCAATAATTAAAGTTGAAGTCTTAAACAATGGCTGTATTACCTACCCATCAGGACCTATCCCGGTTAAAAGGAAAAACAGAATTCAAGTGATGTGAGAGACTGAGGGAGAGAGAAGTGGAAAGCAATAAAGAAAAATACCACGTGGTATTTTTGGGTTGGTTGGAAATCTTGATATAAAATTATAACAAAACGACACCAAATGGTGCTTTTTGTCACCATTTTTTCGGCATTTTCTGTTCAAAAAACGTTTTCTGTTTAAAAAACATTTCTTTTCATTTTAATTTTAAAAAATTAACATATGAACCAGAGTCGTTTTGTTTTAAAAGCAAGACTCGATGTGCGAACGGGTACCCAATATGTGAACGGGTATCCAATACCCAATCGAGTATTTTACTATCTGATTGAGAAATTAATTCTTGATCAGATACCCAATTCTCGACCCGTCCCGATCATATTGGACAGGTTGTGAGTTGGGTATCAGTTTATAAGCTATTGAAAACAAAATCTTAATACCAAAATTTTCAATTCCCGAACGAGAATTCCGAACCCGACCCAAACCCGAAAGTGCCCATCTCTGTCAAATAGTGTTACGGTGTCCAATCAAAGGGCTTTACACCATTAATTGTACTGCTAAATTTATAACATCATTGAAATAACAGTAATCAGCGAGAAATTTTATTATGTAAAGTGGTATTACGTCATCCATGCAATAACTTAATAATATTTTATCACACTTGTTAAAATAATAAAAAATAATTAATAATTGATATTTTTATTTAACACAACTTGACATAACAATTTAACAATAATGTAGCACATTTATTAAAGCTATAGCTAGCTAAATCTCCAAATTACTTGCTTAATTATTCTTAAAACCCATAGGGATTGGCAGGGAGGCGAGGAGAAAGGAGAACCTTCAATGGGGTTGCCTTGGGAATGGTTAAGCCTGGACTCTCTGTCATGTCAACAGGCTCGTCCAATGGAGTTGCTAATTCAAAAGCTTGAAGGAGTCGAGCAAGTGTCAGGTGAAGCATTTGGAGAGCAAATGAAATACCAGGGCAAGCTCTTCTGCCAGCGCCAAAAGGAATGAGTTCAAAATATTGACCTCTAACATCAACATTTGCATGGCTTGTGAGAAATCTCTCTGGTTGGAAAGCAGTAGGATTTTCCCAAACGTTCGGATCCCTGTGAATTTTCCACACATTTACAGTCAACCGGGTACCGGCTGGGACACTGTACCCAGCAACAATGCAATCTTCTATTGCTTCCCGTGGTGCTAAGAGAGGACCGGCAGGATATAGACGGAGGGTCTCTTTGATGATGGCTTGGAGGTACACAAGGTTTATAATGTCCGAATCATTAACCTGGCGGTCCCTGCCAACTTGTTGGTCCAATTCTTCTTGTGCCTTCTTAAAATATGACGATTATTCAAAAGTAATGAGATGGTCCATGTAAGGGTGGCTGATATAGTATCAGTGCCACCAAGGATGACAGTCTGCACAAAAATTTTCAAATTATGACGACTTAAAATAAGACCAGTATTCACAATTAAAGATTTGGGGTTCAATTCAAACTCGCTCAAATGAGTGCAGTCTTCAAGATTTGGAGTGCTGTCCTATCTGACCATGAATAACCGAAGCTCGGCTCGATTGACGGCTATTGCAGGCGATGCGTGACCTACATGCGTGTCAGTCACCATCGGAACCGCTGCGGAAAACTATAAAACCTAACCCTAATTTATTGACCCAAATTTTCAAACCCTAAATCTAATTGACCTTAATTTGTTAAATCCTAGCCCTAATTAATATCTTCTAAAAAAACTAATTAATATCAAATTGCCACCCAATAATTGACTTTAATTTACTAAATTAATAAACCCAAAATTTTAAATCTAATTAAATAAGAAATAAAATCGCCTAACTCATCCCTCTATGCACTCCCTCACTCTACGCCTAGCGTTTAAGGAATGGAATTGGGAATTGAGTTGCCATGATGATATATAATATAATAAATAAGGAAAAAATGAATATTGAACATACCAGGCAGGTAGATTTGATGCTAATATCTGCATTAAACTGAAACTTTGAGAAGAGACCTTCGTCCTCTAGAGAGAGCATGACATCAATGAAGTCCTGCTCACCCTCACTCTTGATCCCATCAGAAACTCTTCTTTGTCTATGCTCCTCCAGCCAGCCTTCAAGTATATCATCCAATTCCTTGCCTGTCTTCTTCATTGCCCTTTCATGGCCCTGCCAATCCCACCACCGAAACAATGGAATTGCATCAGAAACCGTAAAAATACCAATCAGATGAAAAAACTGATTGATTGCCTTCTGACACTTTCTAGCTTCACTGTCAACATCACAAACAGTTGAAGAACCAAAATATCGTTTCCCAGCCACCATTCTAACAACCATATTCAGTGTCAAATCTTCTGACCATTTTTTGAGTTCAACAAGCACAGGGCGTGATTCATTTTTAGCCCATAAATGGTATATCTCCTTTAGACCCATATCAATTTCAGAAATTTGAACATGCTTCAGTGCCTCAAGCCTACGGTTTGAAAGAAGCTCAAGCGTTGCAATTTTTCTCATCTCACGCCAGAAGGGTGAGTAAGGAGCAAATCCTAGGACAGAGCTATTGTAGCCCATGTGCTTTGAAGCTGCTGTTGTAGGACGTGAAGCAAGTGCCCTGTCATTTACAGTGAAGCATTCCTTGGCTACTTCAAAACTACTCACTACAAAAACAGAACGACTGCCAAGACGGATTTTGAATGCAGGTCCGCATTTATCAGCCATGGCTCCGAGTGTTTGATAAAGAAGCTGGTCACCACCACTTAGTAAGTGAAGATGGCCAATAATTGGCCATGCACCAGCTGGTTCAGGAGCCTTTTGAGTCTTCATTGCATTAGAATTACTCTTTGTCATTCTAAGGGATGCTTTGTAGAGAATGAATATGAATGAAAACATCAAAATAGCAATGGAGCTTAATGGGAGAAATAGAGCCATTGTTTGCTAGGGATATGAAAACTCACATGAAATTCCACTTCATTTATAAGGCTACTCCAAACAACCGACAAAAGTGTTCGGTTCGGTTTATTTATTTTTTTTTTTTTTCGAAAATAACTGTTCAGTTTATCAATTAAAAAAAATGAATTAAATTGAGTTACTTCAATTTTTTTTTTTATATATTTTTATTGAATTTTTATATCTAATTATATTATGTTATTATTGTATGCATTATTAATTTGTTTGATGTTTAGAGGTATTTAATTTCATGAAGTCTTCAAGGGGCGTGTCTTGATGGTGTAGAGCTCAGGATCTCACATTGAGGTCTCGGGTTCGAATCCATCGAGTGCGTTTCTTGTAAGAACGTGAGACAACGAGGGATTTCACTTGCTCCGCTTAAGCCCGGAAGGGGTAGTTAAACGGCGAGATTTCCAACTATTCCAAAATTAAAAAAAAAATCATGAAATGTTTGTAATTTTTTTATGATTCTTTTTATTTTCATGCACTTCAAATTATCTAAATGATTGTAGCTCATGAAAAAATTATCGGTTAGTTGTGACGATTAACAAAGCTATAGTGTAAAAAAATTGAATAAATATTTCTAATTTTTTTTATTGCTATCGCAAAAACCGAGAAAACCAAATATATAGAAATAATTACAATTTTTATTTAAGAAGAAAACCAAATGATTTCTTTTTTAAAAAAAAAAAAAAAAAAAACTGAATAACTATAATTATATTTTTTTCTTATAATTATATCAAATCAAACTTAACTGTGCCAATCTTTACCCCCATATTTAGGGATAGAAAACATAAAACTCCATAATGTTAAAAAAATACAGGCTCATATTATTGGTGGAATAATGTCATTAAACATAAATTAACATGCAATCAAACAGATCAAAATCAGAAAATCCAACCAATCTATGCAAAACCCTAAAATTTGAAACAATAAGAAAACCTGGTAGAAATGACGAATACAGTGATCCAAGTCGAGATGTATTTTTGTCATTAAGAACTTATTAGCCCGTCTCGGTGCTCTACGGGTTCTGTGGCTAACGTTCACCCAGGATAACTCGGATTCCTCTTCTTGAAGAGGCACTCCTTAAGAAGATCTTGAACTAGGAATATGGAGGAACTCTCTTTAACTCAGACAATGAAATGTGACTCACTAAATTCGGATGGAATCTCTGATCCCTGAGAATGAACATGGAGGCCTCCTTGTAAAGGCATGGAAAGATGCCTTAAGGGCACCCTTTGATATGGGATGCAACCCTCCAAAGGGTTATACCCCTCCCAAGCACCCCTTGGTGCCTGAAGCATGTTATCTTCAATTGGAGGACATGTCCTTACATGTGTGTACTCTTCCCATAGAGTACCATCCAAAAGACATGTCTCTCCTCTATTCAAAACAATAATAATTGAAGAATTTACAATAATCCCCCACAATTCTTCAAATATTCATGCAGACACTTGAGAGAGTTACCGTGAAATAAAACTGCATCGAAATAGGTAGTTTTCGCCTTGAACATTTCCTAGTGAATGACAACTTGGCAAACCAGTGACCCATAGTCTTGAACTATTCTGTTGTTTGTGTAAACCAAGACAAATGCCAACACATAGCTTTACTTCGACCATTTCCCGTTCTACGGTTGTGTTCATTTCGGCCATGAACAGCGGTTCTGGATTCATCAAGCACTTTAGGGAAATCAGCCTGTAAAATCCCATGGAAGCGGCCTCACTTCTTACTTTAAATAAGTGATATACTATGAAGAGGTAATCTGCATTTACCCCCATTAAGACTCATCTCTTAATATAGTGATCATTAAAATCCTTAGCTTATCCTGACCTTGACAAAAAGCACTCTGTGTCATTATCGGAATGAGAAAGAGTACAAAACTCTTCAGTGCTTGTTTTGAATTGCACAAAGTTTCAGTTGTCCATTTTGAACCTAGAACTTGGGATCTCCAGTCAGCTAGGTTGGGTTTCCATAGTGACAATTCTTAATTTATAGGCTTCAAGCCCATTCCCCTCGATGACTTCTCAACTTGATCTTTAGGTAAACCTTTAGTAAGTGGATCTGTTAGGTTTTCCTTCGACTTAACAAAATCTATCGATATTATGCCACTTGAGAGCAGTTGACGTATGGTATTATGTTTCCGACGTATGTGTCGAGACTTACTATTATACATTATATTTTGGGCTCTCCCAATAGCCGATTTGCTATCACAATGTATGTTTATCGCTGGCACCGGTTTGGGCCAACTAGGAATATCCTCTAGGAAATTTCGAAGCCATTCTGCTTCTTCCGCTGTTTTTTCTAATGCTATGAACTCTGATTCCATAGTAGACCGGGAAATACATGTTTGCCTCGAGGATTTCCATGACACAGCTGCATTACGAAGTGTGAAAACAAATCCACTCGTAAATTTAGAATCCATTGAATCAGATATCCAATTAGCATCGTTGTATCCCTCTATGACAACATGATATCTCTCATAATGTAGCCCATATTTTGAAGTTTCTCTCAGATACCTCAAAACTCTTATTATGACTTTCCAGTGGTTATATCCTGGATTACTTGTATATCTGCTAAGCCTGTTCACAGCTTGAGCGATATCAGGTCGTATGGAATTCGTGAGATACATCAGACTTCCGATGATTCTCGAATACTCTAACTGTGATACGTTTGAGCCAGTGTTCTTTGATAAATGAAGAGTTAGGTCAACTGGAGTTCTAGCCACATTTAAATCTCATTTATTATATTTCTCAAGTATCTTCTCAATATAATGAGTCTGAGATAATATATATCATTCTGATGTCCTAGAAATCTTAATTCCTAGGATCATATCAGCTACTCCTAAATCTTTCATATCAAATCTGCTGGATAACACTTTCTTGGAAGATTGAATCATTTCATGATTACTACCAATTATCAGCATATCGTCTACATAGAGACACACAATGACATATCTTTTTTGAGTTGATTTGGTGTACACACACTTATCACACTTATTGGTTTTGAACCCACTTAACAACATTTCTTTGTCAAATTTTCCATGCCATTGTTTAGGTGCTTGTTTTAATCTGTATAAGGATTTTACAAGTTTGCACACTTTCTGTTCTTGTCTAGGAACATTGAAACCTTCTAGTTTTTCCATGTAAATCTCCTCATCCAATTCACCATTCAAGAATGTCGATTTTACATCCATTTGATGTATTTCAAGACCAAATATAGCTGCTATGGCTATGAGCATTCTTATCGATGTGATACGAGTCACTGGTGAATAGGTGTCAAAATAATCAAGACCTTTTTTTTGTATATAACCTTTTATGAGAAGTCTTGCCTTGTACTTATCTATTGATCCATCCGGTTTCATCTTCCGTTTGAATATCCATTTGTAGCCCAGTGACTTACAACCTGGAGGAAGATCAACCAACTCCCAAGTATGGTTCTGTAAGATGGAATCAATCTCATTATTGATAGCCTCTTTCCACAAAGGTGCCTCTGGCGAAGACATTGCTTCCTTATAGCTTTGAGGCTCATTTTCTAACAAGTATGTCAGAAAATCGGGACCAAATGACTTAGACGTTCTAGCTCTTTTGTTACGTCTAGGTTCTATTGTCTCTACATTTCCACGTTGATCTGACTCTTGGTTAACCTGATCACTGTCTTTCAAGTATCAATAGTTCTTTTGAGAGACTTTGTTCTTTGTATTTCCTTACAAGGAAATGTCTCTTCAAAAAATATCACATTCATTGACTCAATTATCATATTTGGATTGATGTCAGGAATCTTAGACTTGTGTACCAAGAATCGATAGACACTACTGTTGCAATCATATCCAATGAATATACAATCAACAGTTTTGGGTCCTATTCTAACCTTCTTAGGTTTAGGAACCATTACTTTGGCAAGACACCCCCACACTTTTAAATATTTATAGGAAGGTACGTGACATTTCCACAACTCATATGGTGTCTAGTCCAGTCTTATGTGAGGAAGCTTGTTTAGAACGTAGATCGCGGAAAGCAAAGCTTCCCCTCAAAAGTTCTGGGGTAGACCAGAACTTGTCAACATGACGTTCATCATTACCTTCAACGTCCGGTTTTTTGCTCTCAGCAATCCCGTTTTGTTGAGGCAAATAAGGAGCAGTGGTTTCGTGAATAATTCCATGAACATAACAATATTCACCGAATGGTGACACATATTCACCACCTTTATCACTCTTGATTATCTTGATTTTCTTGCCAAGTTGATTTTCAACTTCGTTCTTATAGTGTATAAGCTCTCAATAGCTTCATCTTTGCTCCTCAACAAATACACATAACAGAATCTTGTATTATCATCGATAAAAGTGACAAAGTACTTTTTACCGCCTTTGTATGCACAATATTCATATCACACACGTCAGTGTGTACAAGTTCCAAGGGTTCAGAACTTCGTTCTATGGAATGAAATGATGGTCTATGCATTTTTGTTTCAACATATGTCTCACACATATGTTGGCTATCAATTGCAAATTTAGGTATAAGGTTCATGTTAATTAATTTATGCATTGTATCATAATTAACATGTCCTAACTTCTCATGCCATACATTTTGTGACTCAACAATATAAGAAGAAGTTGTAGCTTTATTAATAGAACTGTGTCGATTGACAGTCATTACATTGAATTTGAAAAGGCCATCAGTGAGATATCATTTTTGGTCAATATAAATTTATCATAAACAAATACAAGCTTAAAACCAGCCTTGCTAAGGAGAGAGCCCGAGACCAATTTCTTCCGAATATCTGGAACATGCAGTACATTCTTCAATGTAAGCTCCTTTCCGGATGTCATCTTCAAAACCAATGTGCCTTGTCCAACCACTCTTGAGGTAGACGAGTTTCTCATTGTTAGATGATCGCCGCCATTGACCTTCTAATACGAGGAAAACATCTTACTATCTGCACAGATATGATGAGTAGCCTCAGTGTCTACCCACCATTCTCTCGGATTCCCAACCAAGTTCTTCAGTTACCACTGCTGATAGGTTCATTTCTGAGATCTCTTCATTCAGTTGATCATCTTCAGTAAAATGGGCCTCATTTTTCTTTTTCTTGCCCTTGTCCCGAGACTTCTTATTTCTGCAGTCTTTTGCCATATGATTGTTCTTTCCATAATTGAACAACTTCCCCTTGAACTTCTTGTTAGCTTGGGAAGAATCAGCTCCACTGTTCTTTCTCTTTTTGCTACCCTTTACACCATCGACGATGTTGGCCTTAGACTCCATAGTCTTGTAACTAGCCTTCTCAGACTTCCTATTATCCTCTTTAATCCTCAATCGAACTCCAAGGTCTTCAAGGATCATCTGCTTCTTTTTGTGTTTCAGATAGCTCCTGAAGTCCTTCCATGATGGAGGCAACTTTTCAATGATATTAGCAACTTGAAACGTCTCACAGAGTTTCATCCCTTCATCCAATATTTCATGAATGATCAATAGCAGTTCACCCAACTGGGACATTACTGTTCTTGAATCTACCATCTTGCAGTCCAGGAACCTACCCATGATAAATTTCTTTTGCCCGGAATCCTCGGTTTTGTATTTCTTCTCGAGAGATTCCAAGAGAATCTTTGCAGAAGTCATGCCTTGGTACAAATTATACATGGTATTGTCAAGTCCATCCAAAAGGTAGTTCTTACACAAGAAGTCGCCAGACGACCATGTCTCTTCTCGCAGTTCTTTGGCTGTTTCCGATTCACCCTCCACTGGACCCAGAGAATCTTTGAGCTACTTAGCCAACTGGAGAGTTGTCAGGTAGAACACCATTTTTCTCTGCCACTGTTTAAAGTTTGCTCCACCAAATTTTTCCGATTTTTCTCCATGAGAGACCGGTACTGTGATGTTTCCTCTAGCCATGTGTAACTGGAAAAACCAATAGAGATCAATAAGTTTACAAAAGATAAATTGCACAACGATCAACAAATGATATTGTTCAAGTGATATATTAAGTATCCACTCGTTGTTCTATTGGACAGTAGTACCAATAAACACAAGTCCTTGAATTTTCGACTAAGATTTCTTATGAAAAGTAAATAAATGGATATTACAGAGGACGAGGGGAGTCTGGAGTAACCACTTAAATCCCTGACCACTTAGGCTCTTATCGCCCTTTTGACAGAATATCCTTTAAACACTTCCTCAATAGAACCTCTTAGGAATTCAACACTTAGTATTACACTTTTAATGTTACAATACAATATTCGATATGTGTAGATATATGTGTTTGTGTCAATCAAGATTGGATGGAATTACTTGTGTATGATTACACTTTAAATTCTCAACCAAGTATGCAACACACAATTAATTTTCAACTTTATCACTATGTGTATGCTTGTGATAATTGAACACCCTAATAATAACTTAAATCTATACTACCAAGATTATTGTGATTCAGTATATGATTTACTAAGTTAATATTATAATTAATTAAATTAATCTAAGTCTTTTCAATTTAGAAACTATTTCAGGACTTAGTTCGTTAGTGTCGCGTTCATATCTATGTTCGAACGAGATTGTCCAGTGTGTGCACGTTCGTGTTGCATTCGATAACGAGTTCGAACGAAGTATTCCAGAGAGTTCACATTCGTGGAGCATTCGAGAATGCGTTCGAACGGAATATTCCAGAGAGTTTACGTTTGTGTGGCGTCCGAAAATGAGTTCGAACGAGATATTCCTGAGGGTTTACGTTCGTGTTACGTTTAGGACACGTTCAAACATTTTAAGTCAAAGGGCTTGCGTTCGATTTGCGTTTGAAGACGCATTCGAACGTTCTTAGGCAGAAAGCTTACGTTCGAGTTGCGTTTGAAGACGCATTCAAATGTTCTTACGAAAATTTAGATTTTTGCCTTTACGTTCGTCGGGCGTTCGAACGCCCTGTCATATTTTTCATGCACATGCTATATTTTCCAGAAAATTTTCTTATCTAAACATGCAAATTACTATCTAACAACATTAATTACTAAGTTCTTAAGATTGTTGGTAGAATAGTGCCGTTAAACATAGATTAACATGCAACCAAACAGATCAAAACCAGAAAATCCAACCAATCTATGAAAAACCCTAAAACTTGAAATAAGAAGAAAACCCGGTAGAAATGACAAATACAGTGATCCAAGTCGAGATGTATCTCTGTCTTTAAGAACTTATTAGCCCCGTCTCGGTGCTCTACGAGTTCTGTGGCTAACGTTCTCCTAGGATAACTCGGATTCCTATTTTTCAAGGGGCACTCCTTAAGAAAATCTTGAACTAAGAATATGGAGGAACTCTCTTTGACTAAAACAATGAAATGTGACTCACGATGGAATCTCTGATCCCCGAGAATGAACATGGAGGCTGACCGGCGTAATCACACACATATAACGTAAGCACACGTATCGTTCAAGTAGTGTAAATAGTATCGATCTCACGAGAACTTAATACCTAAGCTATTAATTTATGAAGTCAAATTCTTACAAGTATCTAATGGATTTGTTGTTTGATTGGATGGTGACTTAAAATTAAAACAAGTAAATAAAATGGCGCGAAAGTAGATTGATGAAAATTCAAGATTATTAAACTATCCAGGGTTGTGAATCTTTCCAATATCTTTTAAAAATGAAGTGGTTATCTCAAGTTTGTGTAATATATTGGTTTACTAACCTAGAACATGAAATTATGCAAAAGCCTTTGTCGATGGTCAGTTGCAAATACCCAGTGTAACCCAATTAATCATATGTTTATGTCAACCAAGTTACATGAATTCATTAAGATTAAGTTCCAATTATGGCTACCCCCGCCCGACAGGTATATGTCTATTCTATAAGGAAATCTATTAAAGGGTTATTTATCCTCAAGGAAGATCGTGGCTATTAAGTCTAAGGCTGAAACTTAAAATTCATTTGTCAAGTTTATTTTAAGTTTACCAAATCAATCTTATTAATGGCCAGTTAACAAGAAGTATTAAGCTTAAGACTTAATAAATAAACCTTTTTTATTTCCCAAACTGTAAAATAACCCCTTATAAACCAGTGATATTGGAATTCATCACAACCTCAGATAACAGGTTTAGTTACCGCACATATCTAAGGCTAATAAAAATTTAAATAAAGTAAATGACATAAAGTAAATGCTGGAAAGTAAATAAAGTAAATGTTGGAAAGGAAATAAAATAAATGCTGGAAAGTAAATAAAATAAATGCTAAAAATACTGGAAATTAAAAAGGGAAAATTACAATACAAGAAAATATTGGGGTTAGAGTATCCACTTTTATTACTTCTATTTTAGATATCTCCATTATTATAATATATTAAATTTGCGTGATATTACCAACCGACCATATAGGCGGTATCCTGATTAAGTCAAATTAATAATTAATTCCAACCGACCATAAGGCGGTATCCTCATTAAGTCAGATTTTAAATAGTTATTATATTATAATTAAGGGAGATTCATTTAAATATTAGTAATAAATCTAAATATTAGTATTAAAAGCTTAACATTTCACCCCAGCAAGGGGGAGTTACCTCCTCATTGCTGAAAAGTAAATACTGAAAAGTAAATAACATAAAGTAAATTGCGTAAAATAAATAAAATCAAATGTTGAAAAGTAAAGACTGAAAAGTAAATAAAAGAAAGTGCAAATGCGAAAATTAAATACTGAAAGCTGTAAATAAACAAACAAGATACAATCTTCAGATTATTCTTAAGCAATCCCTTAGAAGAAAGTATGAGTTTACAACTGAAATCAGCCTGAATTTATAGGCGCCCATGGTCCTTGCGCGTCGCGACGCGCCGTTGATTTGCGCCACGTGGCGCGGCTTCTGCGAAGATGGTGACACGTGTTCGGCAGCTGTCGGCAGCTGAATTATTATGCTGACGTGGCAATGACGTGACAATGTCGATTGTCGGTAGCATGTGATGATGACACGTGTCCGACACACGTTAGCAGATTCGGCGTATTTTAGCAGGATCCGGCGCACGTTAGTGGTCGCGACGCATAAGTGCTTCGAGTCGCGACGCCCAAAAGACAGTTTTGCCATTTTTGTCCGTTTTCCACTGTTTTGACCCTGATTTGATTCCAGATAATCCTGAAAATTATTAATCTACAAAATAACACAAAACACATCAAAATATTCACAAAACTCAAGAAACTATACAAAATATTAAGTCAAATGAGTGGAAAATAGTGATCTATTTACCACTCATCAGATGCCTCCTTATAAAGGCATAGAATGGTGTCTTAAGGGTACCCTTTGATATGAGGTGCAACCCTCCAAAGAGTTATACTCCTCACAAGCACCCATTGGTGCCTAGAAGCATGTTATCCTCAATTAGAGGACATGTCCCTACATGTGTGTACCCTTCCCATATGGTACCATCCAAGAGACACGACCCTCATCCATCCAAAACAATAATAATTGAAGAATTTACAACACATATTTGTTAGCAAATTTTGATATTTTGAATTGGAACAAAAATATAATTTAACATATTACTATACATTGTCATACGCCATTCTTATGTAAATAAATAATACTAATCATTTAAATATTAACATAAAAAAAAATATGTCAATAAATATTAGTTTAATTTATGTCTTTTTTTTTAAAACACCAGAGGGTTTTATATCTCTTTACCTAATTTTTTTTTTTTGGAATCGTTGGAAACTCCGCCGTCAAACCATCCCTTCCGAACTTAATGGAGCAGATAATACCCCCGATTATCCCAGACTTTTACAAGAAACGTACTCCTTGAATTCAAACTCATCTTTACCTAAACATTAAAATCTAACAGTCATTTTCCCCACTATCTAATTATATACCATCACATATTTTACATTTAAAAAATAAAATTGGAGTGATTACTGTATATCTTACATTTAAAAAATAAAATTTGGGATTATAAAATATTGAATAAAATACATAGTAATATTGACCAAATTGGAAGATGAAATTAGCATGCTGCATGTCAAAAACTAAAGACACGTTTCAAACAAGGGGGAGGCAAGGCAAAGTATGGGCAATGGTCCATCCAAATTTTCAAAATTTTTATGCTTTTTAAATATATATATTTCTTATAATAATGTATTCTAATGTATTTACAAAACTAACATTGTTATTATAATAATAATTTTTTTAATTAAGGTTTGACTTTGATATAACGTTATCACTTTGATAAATTTGTTATTATTTATTTCCAATTCTTTCAATAATTTCTAAATTGTTGGTGTTTTAAATTATTTTTTTATATTAATTTTAATAACTCTTTTTAGTTTTCATTCTCATCTATCTCACTCATTTAAATGTATGAAACTATTATCGTTTGGGATTCATCAACAACATCATAGTCAATTGCGTTATTATATAATTATGTAGTATATATACAATTAATATTTCATTTTCAATTGTAACTCACAAAATAGAATTATAATATTAGATTATTTAATTGTATTTGAACTGATGTTTTTCTTATACATTCATGAAATGTTCTTTAACATTTATTTAAAAATAATTATTATTGAAATAAATCTTTTCTTTGACAATAAAAATAATAATTTAGCTCAGCTTAAAAAATATTTCCGGCTTCGCCCTTGTTTCAAACTTTGAATTTTACATTTATATACCGGTAGTGGTACATCCTTTGATTCAATCTACCCGAAAGTTTTAAAGAAAATGGCCCCGCCATAAGGTTGGAGTATTTTATTTTAAAGGTGATTAAAATTTATTTATTTTGAAAAATATTAGTGGGTTAATTATTTTTATTTTAAAATTAAAATATAGAAAATTATGAGATCAAATCGAGTTTAGATATGAGTACTCCACTCTTAATGCGGTTATCGAGCTGTATACCGTCACAATAATGCTGCAACATTATTAGAAAAGGGTTAGTTTGGGGGCAGAGGCAGAGGTCCACTCCCTAAGACTAGCTCTTAAGACTAAAGGGCGTCTTGGTATCTTAGAATTTTAGCATTTTTAGCCGTTAATTTTATTTATTTTTTATTTTTTACAAATTTTAATATTTTTAAGATTTAATTTTCATAAATTTTTTATTTGGCCCTTTAAATTTCCATCTATAGCTCTGCCTATAATTGAGATGGTTGGACTTTTTTTTATTGAAAAAGTGTTATTCAATTTCTTTTTTTTTTTTTTGGAGGACTAGTCCTCACGCCCTGACAACAACCACTCCATTGTCCTCTTGGATATTTCCGATTTTATCCCTTTAATTTTTAGAAATTCTTTCTCTCAATATATATATATATTTAAAATAATATATATACTTATTTTATTTTATTAATTAAATTTTTTATTTTATAATTTTATAATTTTATAATTTTTTTTATTTTTTTATATTTATATTTTTTTTCTTTATATATATATATTTTTTATTTGTTTAATAAATATTACAAATTTCATATTTATTGTTATTTATTTTATGTTCATTTATTCATTTAATTTTTTTATTCTTTTTAATTTATTTAACACTACTTAAGTATTATAAAAATATTCGTATGTATTAAATCAAAATATATATATATTTAAAAAATAGTACAAATAATAACATAAAAAGTTACACTTAAAAATATAAAAATATAAATATTAATATATGTTGCCTCCAAAGTCTACTCTTGGCGCACTTGGTGATAAACACAATACATCGTACCAATTCTAATTATTTTGTAAATTAATTTTATTTGGTAATTTTTTTTTATACATAGGTAGTGTTAATTAAATTAAAAATGAATCAAAAAAATTAAATGAATAAAATACATAATTTGTAATATTTATTAACAAAAATAAAAAAATTATAAAATAAAAAAAATATAATTAATAAAATGACAAAGAGAGTTATAATTAGTATAAAATTATTTTTAAATTAATATATATAAATATAAAATTTTTATCATGCATAATAATTGAAGGAGTGGTAAATAATAAAGGGAGGGGTATTGTGGTCTTTTTATAGGGAGACAAAAATAGGGAGTGGTCAGGAGGGGTGAGAGGATCAATTTTCTTTTTTTCAATTGTGCTAATCTGTTCGAAAAACATGTCATCGAACAGATAAATTAGTATTTCATTGTAGTTATTCAGATATGCCTTCGGGTGTCATTTTTATGTACTCGAATTTAGGCTCCATTCGGGCAACTTATTTTGGTGCTTTACTATGTTATACATGTAACATACCGATCCAACGATGGGTGACATAAATCTTGAACTCAGTCCGGCCTAAAGGTAGTTTTTTATTAATAAAAAATATTTTATTTAATTATATAAATTAATTTTTAATTCTAAATACATATATTTATAATTAAATTTTTAAAATCCAATCTAAAAAATCACTAAAATCATTGAAATTTTTAAGTATTTTTTTTTTATCTTCAAGTATTAAAAAATTTAAAAATTATTATTTTTCAAAAATAAAAAATTAATTTTTAAAATTTATTTAGTCTATATATTTATTTTTTAAAATTTTGGTTATAAGTCAGCTATTTCCTAACTCAAAATGAGTGCATGAAGATGAAATTCGAAAAACCGAAAAAGTTTAGTGGCAGTGGAGCATAAGAATAAAGAAGATGGAGAACAGTCAAATGCATTTTTATCCAAAATCTAACATAAAATATGGTAAGGGAAAAGTTTTGCTACTATACAACAATCTAAAAACATCTCATCTCACATGTTAAAATAATAAAAAATAATTAAATAAATGATAATTATATCTTATATAGTTTCACATAGGGGTGGGCACGGTTCGATATAATTATATAAAAAAATTATTTATACTTATTCGATTTTTTAAAAAAATAACTGTATGTTTTTTTTATATAAAAAATTATTATTTTTTAATTTTCGGTTTGGTTCAGTATAATTCGATTTTTTTTTAAAATTTTTAATAATAACAACAAAATATTAAAAATTAATAACATTCACTGAATGTAATATTTAGTTATATTTTTTTTTATATTATAACTCTTTTAGTCATCGCAACTATACTAATAAAAAATTTTCATACGATATAATTATCATTTAAATTATTTAAAATATAGAAAAATAAAAAGAATAATAACCAAAGTAAAAAAAATTATAAATATTTCAAGAAATTAATCATCACAAAACACTAAATAAATTAAATAATATAAAAAATATAATTATAAAATAACAACATAATATGATTATATTTTAAAAATTTTTAATAGTTAAATTATCCAAATAATTCTGTTCAATTCGATTTTTCACTTGAAAATTATTCTAATTCGATTCATTTCGGTTTTTTAATTAAATTATTGAACAATTATTTTTGAAAATAAAAAAATTATCACTTATGTTCGATTTTTTCTGATTCAGGTTCAATTTTTTAATTTCAATTACTTTTTTTGTCTACTAATAATTTCACATGATTGGTTGGTGGTGTCACATTACTCAAGTAATCATACAAAAAATTTACTCGTCACAATGATGAATAGTGAGGAAATTTCGGATTGGAAAATTTCAAAATATGCAGTCAGGGCTTTGAGTCTTAGGGGCTCATAATATAAGTTTGCTTAAGCTGTTTTTCTTTTCTTTTTAATAGATGTATTCTATGATAGACGAAGCATCGAACTAAAAATTTAGATCTGAATTAAATTAGTACTTAAAGAATTTATCTAATCATATGTTTAATCGACCTCATCACGAAAATAAAATAAAAATATTCAATACAGTAAAAATAGAAAGATGAAAAAGCTTTATGAAATGATCAGGTATCAGCTTGATTAAAATTTTGATCAATACACCCGATAAAAAATTTTATTAAGGAAAGAATATTCATCTCCAACTATATCAAAATTAAAGAGAGAATTACAATTATTCAAAAATCTTTTTTTTTTGAAATCATTGGAAACCTCATCATCATTCCGAACTTAAGCGAAGACGTTAACACAATTTCCACGCAAAAAGAGAATCCACAATGATTCATTCTATATGTTTAAAAAATAGAAGCTCCTCTCTCACTACTGTTTAAAACAATACACTCTTTTAATCAGGAGCTTAGTAAGAGCAACAAAAATATTTTAAGCTTGCGTTGTGTCCTTTCCTTATCCTTATTGATGATACGAGAAGATAAATTTTAGGCCATCGAGTATGATAAGATTTGGTGATGAGATGGACTTCGTGATTTGCTTTTTACCGATTGTGATTGGAAGTTAAAGGCGGAAAAAGTAGAGAGATTTCATACATTTGAAATATTGTATCTCAGTACAGAATCTAGTTGAATTTGGACTTTCACTCTGCGGTCCAGTAATAAATACAGAGGTGTCAACCACGTGCCCATAGATAGACTGATCTCTGATTGCATGATGTACATTTGGTCTAAGGCATGCTCAAATACAATACTAAGTGTGATTATACCACCTATTATAATGCATGTTAAACCATGCTTGTATCTTGAGATAAGTGGATTTTCATTAGAAGAATATTGTGTGGAGTCACAACCCTAGATGTTTGTGTCTTTTGTTTGTATTTTTATTTATTTATTTTAGTTAGTCAGATCCATCTCCAACCAACAAGCAATCAATCCATTCTCACCCCAATTAGATACCTGTAAATACATAGAATCAATAATTAATAATTGTAAAAATAAGTCTTTGTGGGATCGATATTTTTATACTACTTGTGCGATACGTGCGCTTGCGTATACGTGTGCAAATCGTGGATCAAATTTTTGGCACCGTTGTCGGGGACTTATTTATCTTTTACTATTAATTTGGAGGTTAGATATTTTACTTGTATCTAATTTATTTTTACGTATTAGTTTTGTTTTCTTGTGTTTCAGGTTCTCAAACACTACATGAGAAGAAGCAGAAGCTTTGAAATCCATCTGCTTGACCCTGAAATTGAAAGAACAATCGCCCAATTAATAAGGGAAAGGCGAGAAGATCAAGAAGCATTGATCAACATGAACAATCAAGAACCTAAACCTTTGGAAGTAGCACCACCAATTCCCATTCGAGACAGAACAATTCTGGTGGTTGACGGCTTCATATCATGTATTGTACTTCCACCATTACCTACAAATGCATATGACATCAAAGCATATATTCAGATGATACAACAGTCAATTCAGTTTGGGGAAAGTACAATTGAAGATCTTAATGCCTACATCAGCAACTTCCTGGAAGTTTATGGCACATTCAACTACAACCGAGCGGCAAAAAAAGTTATGCGACTGCGTGTGTTCCCATATTTCTTGAAAGACAGAGCTAAGGCTTGGCTCCATTCACTACCAGCAGGTTCCATAACAACTTGGAATAATCTCGCCATCAAATTCCTTGCAAAATATTTTTCCCCAGCCAGGACATCAAAGTTGACAAACTTCCTGGTAGTTTTTGGCACATTCAACCACAACCGAGCGGTAAAAGAAGCTATGCGACTGCGTGTATTCCCATATTCCTTGAAAGACAAAGCAAAGGCTTGACTCCATTCACTACCAGCAGGTTCCATAATAACTTGGAACAATCTCGCCATCAAATTCCTTGCAAAATATTTTTCCTTAGCCAGGACATCAAAGTTGAGAAACGACATCACATCTTTTGTGCTACATGATTCAGAATCCCTTTGTGAAGCATGGGAAAGATATAAGGAACTACTCTAAAAATATCATCACCATGAGATTGTAAAGTGGCTACAAGTCCAAACCTTCTACAACGGGCTTACTGGATTGATGAAAACTACAATAGATGCTGCTGCTGGAGGAGATTTAATGGAAATATGAGAAGATCAAGATTGGGACTTAATTGAAGAAAAGACTAACAACAATTTGTTGTGGCCAACAGAGAGGAGTATCATCCATCAAGAAGCAAAACCCACCTTAGTCACTCTGCAACTTGCTGATAGATCACTCACATTTCTGAGATGGATAGTGGAAGATGTGCTTGTTAAGGTCGGAAAATTCATTTTTCCAGCAGATTTTATTGTACTGGACATGGAGGTAGACAAAGACGTACCCATCATCCTTGGGAGACCATTCTTGGCTACAGGTCGAACCATCATTGATGTACAAAAATGTGAACTAACCATGAGGGTACATGACCAATAAGTAACATTTAATGTGTTCAAAGTCATGAAATTTCCAAATGACGAAAGAGAGGACAAATGTTTCAGACTTGATGTATTAGATAATATCGTCCAGAACACATATGCTATGTAACTTTCCACTGACAAACTTAAAGCATGCATCACCAATATGACTATAAAGAATTAGATGATGAGATTCTGGAA